>SJJU01036648.1:0-13345 GCA_012932125.1 Conopomorpha cramerella | reverse complement strand
GTCAAAGAGGTTTTGTTTGATGATCGACATAGAACACTTTATCGCCATCTTGCGAGAAAATGGCAAACTAAATAAAAAAAGAATATGCCTAATTACCTGTATCAGTAGATCTGTGGTTCCGTTAGATTGGAACAATTTGAATGGCAGCTCTATGTGATGTCCGTGCCCGTCCGTTCGCGGCTTGTAAGCTGCCATTGTGCTAGCCCTGGAAAATAACTATATATCAATACATAGTATAAAACAAAGCCGCTTCCCTCTGCCTGGCCCTATGTATGATTAAATCTTTAAAACTACGAAATAAATTTTGATGCGGTTTTATTAACAGATAAAGTGCTTCCAGAGGAAGGTTTATTTAATACATACATAATATAGTACGGAAACACATAGTATGGTCGTTGTACGCGTTGTAATAGCCTTCCGCTCTCTGTCCCTACGTTAGACTATATTTTTAAAACTAAGCAACGGATTTACATGCGGTTTTAATTAGTAGTGATTCTTGAGGAATTATTATAATGTATAATACATGCATATAATAGCAGAGAAACACAGATAATAACGAATATTGTCAAAACAACTGGTCAGTAATAATAAACCATAAACTTACCTATTCAAGTTATCTTCGTTCTGACGGTCCCAATCGTTATTGCGGTACCGGTCGTACGGATACCGGGAGTATTCCGTAGTGGTACTTGTAGGTACTAATGGGCGTCCGTAATGGTCGTACGAGACGCTTGTCCCGTTTCTTCGACTGTTGTAAGGGTTCGGCTCTCCGTACAGTTCAATCAGCTTTTTGAAAAGCTTCTGGATTCTGTTGGGATAGTATATGGTTAATTACTTTTTGTAGTAGCATTCATAATATTAGAACAGCGCTAAGGAACTGTTCTCAAAAGCTGGTTCCAATGATATTTTTGACGTGACATCGTTTAATAACTCGATACTACGGGCCTAAGCTACGTGCCTATACTACGGGCTGCACGCATGAAAAATATGACGTCATTGTTCCGCAAGCGAGAGCGCGATACGAACGAAAGAGAGGCATCATCAGCTCAGTTCGGTTTCTGGAACTGACCAATCGCCGTCTACTATAGTGTCATTATCAAACAACCGTCCGTAAACCGACTTTACTACTTACTTTTTTAAAGATCATAAGCTTCTCAATGGTTTAATAATTATTCAGTGTATTTTCAAAGTAAAAAACATTGGGCAATTTTCAAAATATTTTACAAAAATAATCTAGGTGTCGCTATTTCCATTCAACTTTCTGTCATTATTTTTTTTTACGTCAAGATCTTTGGCATGGGGATGAGGTTTAACTTACAGAGAGCGTTCCTTCGGCCGCCTCGCACAGACCCCCGGGACGGCAAAAGTTGGTCAGCGTTGCCATTAAAACAAGGTTAATAATAATTAATTCTCACCTGGATACAGTAGCGGGTCCGTGAGCACTACTAACGGCGATAGCGTCCGCGGGTACTTTGCCCCAGTGACAGCGCAGCCACGAGCCCAGTTCAGCTCGGCTTCCGTCGCGACATAGCAGCTCCATTGACGACGCAGGCACGCCATCTGTGACAGTCAATCAATGTGTCATACGTGTCAGTACTGTGTGAAATCTGATGGAGGTGAAAACACAAGATCAATGCAGATGGCGCTTTTACGCTTGATCCAAATATAATTTTCTTCCCCATTGTAAAGAGAGGTTTTTTTTAGTACTTATGTTATTATGTATCTTAAGTCGGAGTTATCCCACTTTTCCACCACTGTGACTTCGGGATTAGAGGTAGGCTCTAACCTAGAACTAGGTAGGAGGTAGGCCCCATTAATCCATTGCTTCAGAGAAGCAAATTTTCACCCGTTTGACATTCCGAATGAATATAGACGGAATATTTATGTGCAGCCAAAGGAGGGATGAAAACCATGTAACAAGGAAAGTGATGAGTATGAATGTGGAAGGATACAAGGGAAGAGGGAGACCAAAGAAAGTATGGATGGACTGTGTGAAAAATGATATGTGCGTGAAAGGTGTAACTGCAGAGATGACGAATGATAGAGATGAATGGCGAAAAGAAACGTGTTGCGCCGACGCCACCTAGTGTGGGATAAGGGCAGGAAAATGATGATTTATGTGCAGCCAAGTCCAATCTGAGTTTTACAATCTTCCTTCAAACATCAGCTTCTTCAGTTTTGGATTCTTAATCAGGCACTTAAAAACAACATTATAACTATCAGTAACTTACCAAGAATCTTCCCAGACAGCAGAGCATGTTGCACAGTAGTGTCCTTCACGAAAGCGATATCCCCCGTACCATTAGCGATTAGACATCGCAGAGCTCCCTCGTATCCCGCGTGCGGGTCGGCCATAGTGCAGCGTACACCAGCGCCGCCGGTGCACAGACGACATAGCCTGAAACAGACAGGGTTATTAATACTTACTTACTTACTTACTTAGGTCCTAGCATACCCGGGGGGTACATAGGGCCTTGCAGATATCTCTCCATGTCCCTCTATCCTGCGCTGCCGTCTTTGCGGCACTCCAGTCAATGCCCGTCGCCCTGAGCTCGGAGTCCACGGAGCGCCGCCACGTGTGCGCTGGTCTTCCTCGTCTCCGCTTCCCGCTAGGGCGCCAGTCGAAAGCCACAACCGCCGGATGTTATTAATACTTACTGTACTTATAACATTCACAAAAAAGCTAGTGCTCGAAAATTCACTCAAATAAAATAGTAGCAGAGAAATACTTTTAATAATTTATACTGGCAAAACAAAAAGTAAAAAATTTTGCTGTCGGCAAGTTCTAAATAATCACAAGCTTATTACCTAGTTAAAACGTTCACTACAGTCTGAAGGTCTTCAAGTCGCGTGTGAATAGGTACCTAATGAACAAGTGTGCTCCATCGTAGACCACATCGCTGCTTAACATCAGGCAGAGTGGTGGTCAAATGCTTGTTCATAGTGATAAAAAAAAAAAAACTAACTAGTTGACATACATATATCAATTTAGACCAGGGGGCCAAGTCTACTACACTCTGGTGGTTCCTTCCTCTTCAAATTCCTCGAGATTCCCTCTATGTATTAAAGAAAACAGTATCAACCTCCATTGTGTAGTTTTAAAGATCTGAGCATACATAGCAAAAGACAGCGTACGGCGACTTTTAATACTATGTGTTGATGAAACTAGCATAACCCTTTCAAGGATGATGTGATAAACAATAAAATTTCATTTTTTTTTAATTTTGTCTCCCAAAAGTGTTAATACTTTAACAATCAAACTCACTTGTCAGAATTATCACCAATAGGATTGTTGATGTCCTTCAATGAGTTGGGTGCGCAGGATTCGCCGAAATATGCAATGGCTGACTTGACATGGTTGTTACAGTCTACCACTTGCATGCCGCCCTCTTGCATCAACTGGAAACATGGCATTCAATTTACAAGAATAGTAACAAATACATACAAGTCAAAATCATCTCCCTCCTTTTTGCATGTCTGTATTTTCTGTCAGTGGTAGTCCCATGTACTCCCTCAGCATTGGAAAAGTGATATATATGAATATTTTTGTCTGTAGAGTATATGGTACGTCACTTTAGAAACAATGTCTCTAAAGGCTTCTTCCTATGGGACCCATGTTCCCATGTTGAACTTTGAAATAGAATGGCTTAGACCCATAAACTATACTAGAGACAACATAACAATAATAATCAATATGACTGAAACTTACCACATGAATAGGCATGACCCAGCCAGCCAAGGATCCTACACTAGGGAAGCATGCCTTTATTCCTCTCAGACCGCGGAGACCAGATCCAGCATATACAGATGGGATTGATCCTTTCTTGATCACGGCCACAGAATACTGGTAAGGTTCACCATCACCATACAACTGAAAGGTTTTTTACACCAATTTTAATTTGTACATTTAATATGTTGGGGTATTCATAGTCTGGATTGGGACAAAGGGTGATGGTCGGTATTTCTTTACAAATTGTTTGCAGTAAAAACTTTGCTTGGCACTAGAGCTTTCCTCAGTTTTCAGACGCTTCAAAACTATATGAGGTTACATAATCAAATAATATTGGAACCCACACAGGTTGCCAGCCACAGGATGCTCATTTAACCTTTTCCCAGTCTGACAGTATATTTTCATAGGCCAACTATACACTTTTTTGCACATAATAACACACTTACCTCTTGCATAATAGGCACTAATGAGTGATATCTACCGGCCACATGGACCTCTGCAGCATCCAGAGCCACAACAGAAGCCACACCATCTTCCACTAACTTCATACATTCTTCTGTATCAAAAGCCTGTAAACAAAATAGTTTAATGTGAAAGAAATGTGTTTCCTAGTTGTAGGTGAAAAACAGTTGATCTGGTTTATCTAATACTAGAGCTGTTCTATGCACATTTACAATTTATTCTGTTCTTTAGGATTTTTGGGATAAATATATACAGAGCCTATACAGGACAGGGATAAAGTAACATATAATACATTATCTTATTTACATAATATTTCCACTTTACATTACTCTTAATTTTTGTGTTCACATACTTAATCTTTGTGTCTTCACACAACTTTAAAGATAATATACCCAACCACTGCTTATAACCAATTGTCTCCAAAGGCTTCCTCATGTTGGACCCATGTCACCATGTTAAAACTTTATAAGGACCAGGATAGAATAGATCCCATGACCTCTATCAGAGACTACATAAATATAATATTTTCATTGAATTAGAAATGCTAATTAAGATATTGGTTAGGTACCTCTTAGAAATCTCTTTATGTAGGCAATAAGAAAAAGGGAAATAATTTTTATTTAAAATGTTCTTACCTGTTTACACCGGAACTGAAGAAACTCTCTTCCAAATAGGCCCTTGTCTTGTTCAACAGTTTTAGACAGTTTTCCACATTTAGCTTGTTCTAGTTTAGATTTGGTGCACCAAGTCAAAATATCCTTCCCTTCCACTTCTGGGACTTTGAGAATTCCATTTCCTATGCTCTCAGATCCGTAGTAGTTGGCCGCGATGATGCCTGCATATACAAAGGAGCGGTTCACAGAAAATGTTTATGAAATGATGAACAGTAGGTAGGTACGTGCATCAAACAATTAAAATGGATTACTTACCCAAATTCAGAGTAAAGAGGAATGAAATTATATTCGAATACATGGTTTTTGATGAAATTATAAACTCATTATATCAATACTACGTATTTCATACATAAAACAAAAATAATGTAAGACGCAGGTCACCACACCCAGTATCAACGAAATTCGGCTTGTATTGTTGTTTGGAATTTCATCAGTATTCAGTACGTACGTATCAATTTTGAAGTATGATATTGACGTCAATTAAATAAAGGTGAATTCTCACTTGCAATGTGTGGACTTGGCACAGTCACATACATTTTTTTTCTCCATAAAATATAACCAAACAAGTGGATAAGACTTTATTTGTCTTATTGGCACATTGTTGACATCGCATGTTGTGGTTTTTGTGTTTTTCTAACTAAATTCTATTTTTTTTCATCCTGTGAGTTTATTATTTACATATAAATCATTTTTGTTTAAATTTTGTATAATAGGAAATGGAAATTTATCTATTTTCGATCTTATTTTTCAGGATTTAGATCGGACTAACTTGGGAACTAAAGTGAAAATATGGTCGTGTTTACTTGCGGTCATTGCGGAGAATCTTTACAGAAGCCTAAAGTTGAGAAGCATTATGTGACCAAATGTAGAAATAGGACCCCTAACTTATCATGCATGGACTGTTTCAAAGACTTTTAGTAAGTATTTCCGCCATTTTCGCACCTATTGTATTTAGGGCAAACAGATTTTTAATTGGAATTGTTTATACTTTTCAGTGGTAATGACTACGAGGAACACATCAAATGCATTACGGAAGAACAGCGGTACGCTGCAAAGGGCTTTGTGGCCAAGGAAAAGAAAGGAGAAGTGAAACAAAATGCATGGGTTGAGATGGTTCAAAGTGTTTTAGACGAGCAGAAATCTGCTCCTAGAAATGTGTTGAGGATCTTAGAAGCTGTAAGTAAACACACAAACACACCAAGGAAGAAGCCAAAGTTCATCAATTTTGTGAAAAACATTTGCGGTAACAAAACTAACCCTAAGGACATTGATGGTGCTTGGGACTTGATATCCGTAAAGTTATCGGCTCTGTCTAACAATAATCAGAATAAAAATCCGAAACAAAATGGTCAAGTTAATGACAGCAATGAAAAGGTTAAGAATGAAAATTCAGAAGATAAGGAAAACGAAAAGGATACATCGGCAGAATCTGTGGAAGCAAGTGTTAATGGAGTTGAAACAAATGGACATGTAAATGGTACAAATGAAAATGAGGCTGTAGATGTCACCAAGAAATCAAAGAAGCAGCGTAAGGAAGAGAAGAAAAGGAAGAAGTATGAAGCAGAGTTACAGAGTGCTGCTGAAGCACCCAAAGAAGAGGAAGACACTAACACCACCACCACTAAAAAGGAAAAGAAGAAGAAAAACAGAACAGAATCAACAAGCAATGGTGACTTGAAAGATGATGCAGAGGAGAATGATAAGAAAATGAAGAAACGCAAAAGACAGGATACAATTAATACCGTTCAGGACAATCCTGAAGTGGCACCAGCAGTTGAGGTGGAGGAGATCAAACCACAAGTGAATGGTGAAAAGACCAAAAAGAAGAAGCAGAAGGTAGAAGATGCAGATGAAAGTGTCTGCCTTCATGATCAGAATGTTGCAAAAGGGGAAGAGGAATTGGCTAATCCAAGTAAATTTAATTGGCATGCAGTTATACTGTCTGTCCTGCAGAAGAAAGGGGATGAAATACCATTTAAAAGACTTCAAAAGAAAGTTTTGGGAGAGTACTCAGAAGCTACTGGCCAGGAGGTAGATGATAGAATTGCAGATAAATTTATCAAGAAATTGAAAAGTGCTCCCAATGTTAGGGTGGACAAAAACAGAGTCATCCTCCTAGAGTAAGAGCAAAAAACAAAAATAACATTTCTCCAAACTACTTTTCAGTAACAAATATTTTATGAACTCCTAAGACTATGTCATAATATTTCCCCATGTGTATTGAAATAAAATAACAGTGTTTTAATTAGTTGTTTCAATACATACCTACTATAAAACAAAGTCCCTTCCAGCTGTCTGTCCCTATATGTATGCTTAAATGTCTAAAAGTGCGAAACAGATTTTGATACTGTTTTTATAGATAAATTGATTGTTTCTTGGGGAACCATAAAATATAATATATGGGTACATATTCTAGCAGAAAAACACGTTTAATAATGCATATTGTCAAAAGGATGTTTGCTGATTCAACTAGTTATTTATAAAACTTAATTCAATTGTTCAAACTATGAATAATTGACTGTATTGATTTGTGAGAACAATTTATACACTTGACTGGAGGTGTTACTTAACCATATTATTGGTACAGTCAAGGACTGCCAGAGCATACCTTCAGGTTATTTGAAGATGGCAGGGTTATAAATTCCATACACTATCATACACTTAAGTAAATATTATTAAAGGAAAAATCAGAAGTGTTACAAGTCACGTGGTGTCAAGTAGTGTCACACGTGTCTAGTCTTGACGTGTCTAGTCAGACTTGATTGAACCAACAATCTTCTGTAAGCAAGTACAACTACATACCTAGTATATGTACCAAATACACTCGAGTTAATTTTACTTAGATGTCAAGAATTCTTTGGCTCTTTTTTGAGAAATCAATAACTAAAGCTAACAGTTCAAAAACCGAAGTTAGTTACTTGGATGGGTGCTATACACAGGATGAACCGTAATTACCCTTTTAAGCCAAACTACTACTGTTTCTGTCTACAAACTAGATCATCTGATTGTGCTTTTTGTTTGAAGATATTGTTTCTTCTTTTACAACTGCTGAAATGGACACGGTCAGTACTGCAACCGAAAGGGTATTTTTGGATCAACCTGTATAGAGACAAGTGGATGGGACACCGACGATAGGAATACTGCGCCACTGATTTTGTCTACTGAGATGGACTAGATGCAGGTGTCCCGTTGTGCATCTCTTTCGTTGTCATGTATCGTACCTCTTGCGAAATGGTCTTATCTTGCTCTCCCTCACTTAATCATACGAGACAATAGAGAGAGATAGGTATGCAGTCTAAAGGTCCAACCGACTAGTTAAAACGTCAAAAACTTGTTTAATAAAAAAAGTTAAAGGTTCGCACATACATTTCGACGAGAATCTAGAAGTCCTGTTAGGACTAGTCAAGTATTTTACCACGGGTTCCTTTATTACGAGTATACTATACAGTACGGACATTATTGGCACATCCAACGTTACGATGTGTCAAAATTGTATGAAAGTAACGCCCCGTTATCCGTAAAGTAGATAACGAAACTAGGTAGGTAATCGAGTTCTGAGTTTTAAGTACAGAATTGCGAGAATGAAGTAACTAAATCTGTCTGACTGTACTAGGTACTTACCTACTATTTACTACTAAGTGCAACTATTGCAACGTCAATTGATCATTTATCATCAGCCCATACTTGTCCACTGCTGCATATAGGCATCTCTAATTGCACGATATTGTGATCTGTTTCGGCTTCTCGCTTCCAGCTTCTGTTAGCCATCTTGCGTATATAATCAGTTTACCTTGCCTGAGAGTACTGTGTACAATCAAGTGTCATCACTTGATTGTAATCACTACCTACCTACTAAAATTCTAGTCTAGTAACTACCAACAAGGCTTTAAGCCGAGTTAGAGGCCGCACACTGTCACAGTTCCACAGGCCCTTGAGAGACGTGGAGTTCTGCGATGACGTGAAAGTAGGTCCAACAGGGCGGTGATATAATCACATTGGACTGCGGTATCCTAAAATCTTTGCTTAAAGTGCGAGACATCCTAAAAGTAAATAGAATCGGGGTATTAGGTACCGGAGTCGTGAAAGAGAAATTTGTCAGAGTGAACTAATAACCACCGTGGAGGAACCAACAGGGGCTGTCGTTGGGTGGAGCATGAAGAATGTCATCTGGGTGCCCAGGACCAGTAGGTCCCAGCAACGTGAACAGGTGAGTACAGGACAGCTAAGTGGGGCGTTCTAGTCAGTAAGTCTAACGCTACCCTTCGTTTACCTTTTTTTATCGTGGGGGAATCCGTTATAGATACCCTACCGCTGGCGGGAAGTGAGACTCGCACCGACTAAAACCCCTAAGAAGACCACTCGCATGTTAGTCCAGGGCCCCCGGAACGTCCTGACCTGAGCTACTACATTCAAGAGTGGTCTAGATCACCGTGGTACCACCACCACCTCTCGGTGGCCGTATTTTAAGCTCACGAGTCCTCCGCTCGCGCGCCACATTTCCTACGTCCTTTCAGTCGACAGGGAAGGGATAACCTCAGTCTCCAGTCTCCTATTCTTGTGCTCGGAACTTATGGGCATGTCAAATTCTCCCCTGCCGCAGTCATCATAGTGGTGGGGTATCAACACAACAAAAAAAAGGTTGATACGTATTCACCACATAACAGCAATAACAATTAAGTACCAATAATCACCAATTTATCAGCTTAGAAGAGATTTAGGAGATATAATCGTGCAGAGGTTTGGAGGAAGGAAGGTGATGACCCCACCGGGAATAATGCACGTGACTTTGTAATGTAGAATGTATGTCATGCAGAGGACGCGATTTCAAAAGCGATTTGCTTTTCCCAAACAAGAAATAAAATTCACGGCACTCCAAAAACCCACCTACATTAACAACCGGGCTTCATAAAAGGACCCAGTCAAGAGGGAATAGCCCTCGCTTATTAAACCTGACGATAAAATAAAATTTAATGGCTCTATACAGTAAATTAAAAGCACCCGCCCGAGTACCTACTTATAATTTATGTACCTACCTACCTATACAGAAATGACGTAGACTAATGTTCGTAGAACGGCAATGCGAAATTCAAATAGCAACAACTTTTTTTTACAGGCAATTTCTTATCCGTGTCATATGTGAAAGTAAAATTTCGGACAGTTGATTAGATTATAAGGTCTAGTTTCTCTTAGTTATGAAAGATGCCGTTAGTTGTATTAAGGGGGATTAATGTCAACCAAATGACGGACGACCCAGCAGTCAGCATTGAAGGTGACAGTTAATTTTTTTTGTTGTTTGTTTACATGTTACAAAAGTGTCTTAAGATCGAATAACTTACCCAAGTAATATAAAACGTAGTAAAACATAACTGACAGAAGTCACCCTGGATCAGCGAGCGACATCTAGATAATGATTTAATTAATTTAATCTCATCTAGATAAGACATTTTTGGAGTTTGAAAATTCTCCATTTTCCATTACGTTATTCAGTATTCAGTTAAAATTAGTCTTTTTTTTTGTACGGAGAGTATGACTTTAATGGCAGAAGTAGGAAATTCATTACTTCGGAACCTACTAGACTAATGTTCAAAATTTTACATCTTAATAATAATTGGAGAATGGGCGTGGCCAAACCGATGATTGGCTCATTTGATGGCTGTCATTCACTCACGTCACGGGCGCTCGTCATTAGGCGACGACTAGCAACGTTATGCTTGAACTAGGATATATAATGCCAGAACAGTTTCGCTGTCATGGGGTGTCTAATAGTTGTATTGTGTGTGTGTGTGTGTGTGTGTGTGGACGTCGTAATAATTCTCGTAATCCGAGAGAATATAGCATTAAAAAAATAAAAAATAAATACACTTCACGCCTTTAATCCCAAAGAGGGGTATTCAGAGGCACTTGCTAAAGCAAGTACCCACGGATCACCAAGCATTATAGCATTAATTCGGACAAAAACGAGTATAGTACAGGATAAGTTTGGCACTCTTAGACGTTCGATACATGCATACGCACACTCAAAGCGATTTATGTTTGTCGCATTTTCCTCTCTCTCTTTCGTATCGATGCGTAATGATAATGCATCACACTCCTTAATATTGATAAAGAGGAAAATAAATTATATCAAGTCGCGTTCTCCATAAGTCAATCTCATAATTATTATGATTATTAATAAGCCCATACGTAACGCTTATTTCTTAATTCGCTCTCCATTTTCACAATTACTATGGGGTTAGAATGCTATGAAAACGATCGGTTGTTTCTTGTCTATTTCTTAGTTTTAATGACGTAAGACCAATCAGGGCACAGCACCGCAATCTGCTATTGGTGGATGTTGCCCATAATTAATGAATGGAATGGATGGTCATGAAACGAACGATCATTTTCGTATTGTTTTACCCCACGCCATATATTTTCGTCTTGATTTACATATACACGTTTATCTATTTACAGTTCCGTGATTAAGTGTGCCCTTCACATCCAACTCTCTTTCAAGACGTATACCTATTATTATTAGACACTTCTAAACCAGAATAGTTCTTGTGCACGATCTGGGTTAGTCCATTTAGGCTTTAACTCGATTAGTCCGCGAGCACATTGTTCACTAATCAGCCCGTAAACCACTGTTGGTGTACGGTCGATCGATTTGTTAGCTCGTAGATCGCTTATTTAGTCATTGACCAAAATGTTGCCTTTAAAATATTGCGATAGGTTTTGGTTCACTAGAGTAGGGTTTGATAAACGTTTTGACCTTTGAATAGGTAGACTAGAGAGTGTTAGGATTGAAAGGAGTTGTGACCTACAGTTTCGGGTGTAAGGATAGTGGATTAAGGTTTCCTTTGCTCTTCATAAGGAGTGGCGGATAGGGGGCTGCGGTGAAGGCGGTACTTCAAAGAAACAAGTATCACGTCGAGATGCCGGGAGGGCTTTAGTGGTGGTGGGGTTTCCCTGGTTAAAAGGCAAACCACGGAAAGCCACAACTTTCCCTGCTTCACGGATGCTGGAAAAAATACTGTAAGGGGTCCTTGAGTCCAGGCCAATATCTCCTGCGCCTTTTCTCTAGCTGAGGTTATTGTTACACATCGCAGCATATAACGAAATTATTCCCTATGACTTAATGAACTTCATCATCATCATCAGTCCATACTTGTCCGCTGCTGGACATAGGCCCCTCCAATTGCACGCCACTGTATTCTGTTTACGGCTTCTCGCATCCAGCTTCTGCCAGCCATCTTGCGTATATCATTAGTCCACCTTGCCTGGGGGCGTCCTATACTCCGTTTGCCGAGACGCGGTCTCCCCTAAAATACATTATTAGGTAAATAAATTCCATTACCAACATAAAATTAAATATCGCATTCCATTTTTAAGCGAATTGAAAAAAGGAGGTTTCTCAATTCGACCGTATTTATGCTTTTTTATTTGTCTGTTCGCCGATAACTTCGTTGTTTATGAAATTATTTTTTTTTTCTTGGATAGAAGATATTTCAAAGGTGGTCCCATGATAAGGAAGTCAGGGTTTCGTGATGGCAGACCAGAGGAAGGGGAGACAAAAAGAGGGGAACCTAAAAAAATAGTAGAGGCGACTAGTAATGTACTGGTTGAAATCGGTTTTTTTTTTCTATAAAATTATTATGTGATTAATAAATCTCGACGTCAGAAGCATAAGGTCGGATGTATCATTTTGTTACAATGACATAATACGTTAGATACTAAACGGACATACATTACTTTAGAAACAAAAGTAAAAATAATTTTGTTACATAAAGCTATGCAACTTTTAAGTAAGTCATTACGTAAACGGCATAACACAAGCGAAATGGCTTTTGTGAATAATCTATAAAGCGAGCTCCGTTGTTTGCATGCTATATACATAAACGTGATTTTTTCCCCTCCCCAACGCAAAAAGTCTACTTCCTTGTCACATTTGTAAATGCTTCTCGTTTCTTTGCTCAAATCCCTGTTAAGAGTGTATTTGAGTCGTGCTCTGAGGGTTCCGTGTAAATCATAGACAAACTCGTTTTTTTTTAACTCGCGAGATTAATTTGACAGTTCCCATTCACACAATTATGTACTCTGCTGCAATCAAGTTACAGTTTTTTATGGACAGAGCAGATAGTACATGCAGATCTTTAACTGTTATTTTCTTTTAAGCCAGGACAATATTTTATTTTATTTTCACGTATTGGAGTACAACAGACTTAAACTTCTAGTATGTATACATTAATGTAAGAAAGTACAACACAAGTAATTTAGTTTAAATCCTTATAATATACTCACTAAGAATTAATATAAAAAAATAACAAATATACGCTTCATAGAAGGGATCGAATCACAACCATAAAAAGTACATAAAAGTAAACCCGGGAAATTAGTACAGAGTCATTATTACGTTCAATCTAGCTTATAGTTAGCGAATCATTAGGTTGCCGGACGTATAGAGTCTGTGATCTTTCTTTTAAAGCTGTCTTTTATTGCG
>SJJU01036601.1:0-12589 GCA_012932125.1 Conopomorpha cramerella | reverse complement strand
TCTATAATAATAATAAATAAATAAGTATTAGATAAGTACAAGTGGTTGCCTTGGATTAATTCGGATATAAAAGCGTTGTGAATCGTAAATCCGCTCACACACTCAAGCCCAAAACGAGAGGGCTTGAGAATATAAACAAGTTTCTTAAATTAAGAACCACTTACTCCCAGCAAGTACAGCGTCAATTAAGCAGGACATAAATAAAATGGGTAATAACCCGTAGTGACAGAATTCTGCAAACATTCGCTGTTCCCAGGCTCGATTGAACTTTTGAGTTGCGCAACTGTCCGCCGCCGCCGCCGCAGCCACCGACCACTGCACACTCCACACGCAGGGAAAGTATCGATTTAGTGTCGTAGTTAAAGGAATATTCCTAGAAAGAACGAAAGACGAAAGAGAACAAGAGGGAACAGTGAAATGTGCGAAACGATCACATATTAAATACAGGTAACATTTTCATTACAACACTTTCTTACCTGTTTTATTTATCAATATTGGATACCTGCAAGATAAAACAGATATAAGCGTCAATACGACAAAAGTTTTACACTAGCCGAATGGAAATTCTTAAGAAAATGTTCGGTTTAATCTCAAGAGCATACCAGAGAAGCAAACATTCCTGAAGACGCGGCGCGTGCGCTTTCTAGATGTGTCCCGCCACCGCCGCCGCTGGCTCTGTTACGCCCCGCGGCCGCACTCCTGCGCAACCACCTGATGATCTCATCGTCGTCACCCTTTTGATCTATAATGTTATGCGTGATATTTAATACTTTCCACACATACCTATTCATTTGAATTGATTGACAGCATAAGGAATACTATGATAAGAGAAAGTTGCGGTTTGAAGGAATATGTAGTCAAGTCACCAAGATTGAAATGGAATTGCTTCGGCAGTTGGGCAGCAGGAAAGGATGGATGTGATGCAAGCCGAAAAACGACATGGATGATGTACGCCACCGGGAGAATAGAGGTCACCTCAGAAGAACATATATGACAATTTGTATGGAATGTGGATGAAGTGACAAATGGCAGACTACTTAAAATCCAAGCAGTCTCTGCCTACCCTCCTGGAAGACGTATATACGTATACGACGTACCCAAAACTAAAAGCTAATTACAATTTACACGGGGAACTTGCTGAACGATTACGCTGTAGAGTACTTCATATCTTTAAAATAAGTACATAAGATCACGTATTATAAGTGCGTACGTAGTATAAGTAAGGACTTAGTTGCCGAGCTAGTATTAATGAAGCTGTCGTACGTATTGAAATGCCCTTACAATTCCATCGGTCGGCCCTTTCACCTTGCAACCTGCATCCAGCGCCGCTCGCCGCTGCGGACACCTCCTGGCACACAGCTGCTTGAGCTGAGCTAGCAGCTTCAGTGCACTTGATGCTAGCTCACTGCGCTTATCATAAATAACTAGTAATAGGCAGTAGACCTCACATAACCATATTTGGTTGTTTTCTAACATTTACGGACATGATCTTTAGACAATTATTCCGACTAAAAGTGGCAATTTTCAAAGGAGTTTAGCTAAAAACAAGTATCAGTTTATGATGGACATGTGTATGTGATATCAATGTAATCTTACCTCTAGAACTATCTAGTGCCGAGTCAAGGTGGTTTGGGTTGAGGTTTTGCCAGTGATATATCAGGTAAAGCGGCGATACTCTGGCAAAGTTGAGCCTTGATCCGCTGGAGTAATTATAAAATGCCAGTTCAAGATGTATCGTAGAAGGCGAAAACAGGTACAATCATTTTTAAACGTTAAATTCAAAGGCATAAGATTGAATTCCAAATAGAGTCACGGTTGTAAAGCAAATGGGCAGGGTAGGTTTTAGGTAAATGTCGTGAATGCCTTAAGGAATGACGTATTATTTAAAGACCAATAAAATATTGCTAACACTCGTCTCACCTTCGGATTGTAATTGTGCATTTATACGATGTACTTAATTAAGAAATTTTATTACAGAACATCACCACAATACAGTCTGACGGAATGTTCATTATGGTTTGGGTACTAAAGATTTTACACAGCGCATGCGTCTACTACATAAAAGTCACGTATCTTATATCCTTTCTAATTTCTGGACACAACTTTTAAAGATCACTTGTATCACAAGGACAAATTAATTAATCTAAATATTCTGCATGTGGATATAAGTCGCCGGAAAATAACATGTATGTAAGGTGGCCTATTACACCACGTATTTGTACAAATAGAACTAGTACCTATTATTTTTATCTTCAAAAGCACAGGAATGCGCAAGTACGCAATTGTTTCCGAAACCTTTGCAGCAATTTGTTTTCTGATCTGAAAATGGTTTGGGCACGACTCACGACATTAAGCCAGTCCTTTAATACCCTGGGCAGCGAATACCAACAGCTGGAGGTAGGTGGGCACTTGCACAACCGACAATGGAGCGTTGCGGCACCCGGGCGGCGCTGCCAACCTGACGCACTGTCACTGGTTGCCAACCTCGCGCGTCAGGTGCCGCGCCCGCGCATTCCGGGACAATACCTCAATGTCTTATCTAGAATGATCTGGGACCTGTGAATGAAGTAACCTTGACAGAAATACACACAGATAGCTAAGCCTCGTGGACATAATTGTATTTATTGTATGACAAAAGCTGCATTGTTTAGGTGGCTGTCTATTTGTGTAGTTAACTCGTGATTAAATTAGTCGGGATGTTTTTGCCTTTTTTTGTAGATATAGGTGCCTATTGCTATTAAATAATTAAGTAGGTAACGATGTGATGTTTATCTTTGTTTAAAAAATACCCCTTTCGAGTGTTGTTGCATGTTATAACAACATCTGTTTGTCATTTGTGGGCTGAAAGAACGAATCGATCTTTGAAAACTCATTAACTTAAAACTAATACACAATTTATATCTTAGTGTGTATTGTAATGGAATAATATTAATATTACAGGAATCTGTAAGATACAGGTAGATTAATCAGTAATAATGTAAATTAATCAGGGAGGTGGAGTGGCGAAACTCTGGGAAAGAGCAGACTTGATGATCACTTGTAGTAATCATAAACTGCCAGTTCAAGATGTATCGTAGAATGCGAAAACAGGCACAATAAGTATGTATTTAAAAGAGAAAAAAGTAAGTAAGGATATTTCGTTGTCTGAATTCCATAACACAAGTGTTTTAGCTACTTAACGTGGGATGAAGGCAATGTGTGTGCTGTTGTAAATTATTTATTTATTATAATGTTAATCTCAATAGCATAAAGTCATTAACTTAAAACTAATACGTACACAATTTAATTCTTAATATGTATTACAAAGTAAGTTTAATATTACAGGAACCTGTTGGTAGTTAAATATGTTAATTAATCAGGAAAACTAAACAAGACTTAGGAAGCCTTGATTTTTTTAGAAATGAAGTCGAATGAGTCGTGCTATTTTTTTGCTTAATCTATTTGCACAGTGCCATACGAATGATTATATTTATTTCCAAAGCGTATAATTTAGTATAATGTAATTCCATATCAGTGCGCAACAATGTCACTATCGTTTATCGAGTTCCAATCATAAAGCGATCAGCCGTGAGCGGCCGCACTGCGCACAACAGAGGAAGTTATCTAATGCACTCAACATGTCGCAATATAAACCACTCTAATGAAGTTTTATTAATTAAGCTTGACACCCGAAACAATGTACCTTTAAAAGTACCTTCTTAGTTTTTTTAAATTGTTACAAGTACAAATTAACGTTTAAAAAAGTGGCTGCCAACCTTTGCACGTGTCAGTCATGGGTACAGGTTACATTTTAGAAGAGGGTTGGTTGTTAAGCTTGCTGCGCTGAGCTAAGCTGTAGAAATAAAGAAATCCTTCTTGATATTGATGTGCATGGTATGCTGTAGAGATTCGGGAGGACGGCAGTCGCAACGGCAACCAGCTCACAAGCCAAATCAATAAAGAAGAGTGATCTGGAATCTTCTGCTCTGGGATCAGATTACACGCTAGGCTGAAAAAAAAACAAAGTTTTAACTAATAGGTAATTGAGGCCGTCAGCGCTAAAGTGGCTTAACCCTAGACCAATCAGTGTGGAGATAAAGAAGATTTTAGAATAATGAGTTTGACTTATGTATTTTATGAAAGCTTATTTTTGTCAAAATGTTTATTTCTTGTAATTAAAATTATGGATTCTTTAACATGAATAATTTTATTTTACCATGTTTTAGTAAATTTAAAAGTACTTAAGTCGGAATATGAAAAACTGTGGCTTAGGCCACTTTAGCGCTGACGGCCTCAGTTGTAACTCTTTATTGTTAAATGTTAATTGGGAATTATTATAGTCGCTCCACAAACCATGTTATTGGGTAGTATGTTTATTGAGTTGAATGTGGTCGAAGGCGCCGATTAGTTTATCATTTAATAGCTGTGTAGGAGGATAGTTTATTGTGTTGTGGGAAAACTGCATAACATTTACAATGATTTCTCTTATATTCATTATGAAATGCCTTGTTCTAAGTCACCTATTTAGTTAATTTTAACCGCGGCTTTGTGTGAGTGCGAAACCGTTGTTCAATCCAAGATTAGAATACAATAAGGCGATGAAAGTGAGGAGCAAAAAGCGCGTGTATCGAACAATCAGCAGCCGCGGCCACTTCCGCGGCGCGTGTGACGCCGCGCGCCGTCGCCAGACAAGGTCATTGTCACATCCCCGCGCTTACACTCAGCTTGGGAACTTATATGATTTCCCTAACTTTTTTGAGACATTTCCATTATTTTATTTATGTTGTTTGCCTGTCCATCATAGGCAATTTAGACATTAACTTAGCCCGTTAAAAACCCTATTAACTGTTACTTGCCTGGATTTTATAGTACAGTAGTGTGATGTATTATTGTAAGATATCCGGTATCGAACACAACCTACTATCTTCATATCAATAGGCGTCTATTGCACTACCAAACGGTCATAGAAAACAAATGATGAGTTTATTATTCTGATATCTATTATGCGGCGGTTCTGTGACAGGCGCGCGCGGGCGCGTTGTTGTATGGCCGCGGAGCTTTTCTTTTTTCATTTGATAAAATATATCGTTGTTTTGGTTGAACATCGATAGAATATCGGCTTTCTCGCAGAATGTCGTCGGAGAAAGCGAAGGTTTTGTCAGTGCCGTTTGTGTTTTTGCGTAGGTACTGTCGCGAACGCGGCTGAGCCCCACTCCTCGACGATGTGCTGAGCTTACATTCTACGGACATGCCTATGTGGTGCAGCTCAGTTTTTGCCACACGTTACATACTGTACCTAATGCTGATTGATTAAACAACGTATATTTTAGCGTGCTTTACCAGATTTCGTAGTGATTCATTATTTAAATAATTTAACTGTGATTTATTGTATTCATTTGTCCCTGTACTGCTTATTATATCCGTTAGCCATTCATGGTTTCACGTTGAAGTAAATAGATGCTCGGCCACGTAACAGTACCGTGCCACCAGTTCAGATCATAAAATGCAATAGACACCAACATTAGAAAACGAACAGTAACGTAATCCAATAACCTAACGTAAGTGTCGGGCGTCCCGCCGCGCGTGGGCGACGCCGCGGGGCGGCTGCGGGAACCAACGTACCGACAGCGGGTAGATACAGATCTAACTCAGATATGATCTCAATGTACTCTAGCCGTAACCACAGACATACAATTACTAAGTTGTTTGTAAAAGTAAATCAGTACTAGTAATCACCGGCGGTTTTGTGACAATAACAATTAAATATAGAATTCAAAACAACCAATCTTTTACAAACAGAAATTAAGAAAAGTTTTCAACATTCTCTGCGGATGGCACCTTGATGGACCGCTTGTCCACAGATGTGTAAGTATTACAAACGGTTAGAAGAGACGAGTGCAGTGAGAGTTCAAGTTACATCAGTGAATATTCCTGTTCCCTTTCTGTACAGCACCCACACCCCGGTGAGCAGGGCAGAGCAGGCAGGAGAGTGGTTCACCTCCAGATCTAGTTTGAGTGGAAGTCGCGCGCCGGTGCGCCGACCTCCTGACATTTGCACGTCACAAACACACTTGTAGGTCACATCTCAAGTGCTGCAAGTGGTATTTCTCTTTATTTCAATTAAATAGATAATATTTTATAATGTCAAGGATTATTGCGGATGATGTTCAAAATAATCTGGCCATATTTTAATTAATCATTTTTATTAAAACTTTCGTGTACTAGTTACTACACAGTTCAAAACAAAAAGTTAAAATGCCACTGTTATCCGATTACCTAAATATTTCTATTGGATAGTGGCGAATGTAAAACTTGTTAAATTGAGAAATAATCGGTTTTCGTCAGCAGGCGTCAAACATCAAAAGGGCAAAATATATTAGTATAAACATCGATCAACTATAACATTTAGATTACAATGCTATTCTGTTTCTTTTGTGTCTTACATCGATTGGTAAATATGCAAACAAGAGCGGTCTTTGAGCGGCGCACTAGTTGAGTACATCGCCATGTAAAAGTTATATTATTTTGATGCCTATCAAACATATACATGGTGACGTAAGCTCTGTCCATCTGTCTGTCCGAGAGTTGTATAACAGCTCTATAGCTCAGACGGCTGCTTTCCTGCCTCGCGGCGGTCTGGAGCCATTTACCTACTTACATTGTATTTGTATGTGGTTAAGTGAACAAAAAATGCATTCTAATACACAGATATAAAAGTGATATTTACGTTTCTGAATAGAAGCGGCTCACTTCAATACAAAATGTAATGTAACTTATTGCAATAAGAACAACGTTCCCCAGTTAAAGGTTATAACCATCATAATAATAAAGAATTGATTATATGGTTTGGTAAAACTATGTAATATTTATGTCTACATAAGTGTGTGTCACGCCTCAGATTAGATACTATTTAACAAGAAGTAATTTAAATAATTAAGGTACTAAGACAGTACAGGATTGAAACGGACTCAAATTTCGTTTTAGGTATATTTTTAATAATTCAGTGTACATTTTAGGCCAGCTGTTCAGGTAAACAATGAATAGACTTATTTAATGCTTAATAATGCCTTCACGTTAAATAAAACATAAATTCAGGTAGATCATAAGTTGAGCACACGCGTTGATGTCTTTTCTATGTCCTTTGCGACCATTATGTATCTCGATAATCGAACTATTCTACTTTTATTTTTCATTCATAGTAAATTTATGGTCTTCAATACTGCGCAATCAGCTGATCGAATATGTTTTTTTTGTTGTTTTCGTGACATTGACAGTCACAATCAGTTGAAATGCACTTAGTAGGTTAAAAATTAACAGTTAACTGTGGCTACCAAGGGCTTTTCCAAATCACGTGTACAGGTTATGTATGTTTTGTCATAATATTTCCAAAAGAATTCACAGGTAACGATTCCAAAGTCTATTGGATGTTAGTGGATCTAATTCAAACATTGTTTATCAGCCATAATGTAGATTCCGCAGCGTGTCCGCGTGACTCCGGGGTTTGTGCCGCAAATCAATAGTCGGTAAATCACAACACAGGACTCTGCCCACCTCTAGCCATGTCGACACGATCCTCTCTTTATGATGTCTGTAGTATGTAATAATCATTGGCAATACTTGGGACATAGGTGTCATGGCGCTATTAATTTTGTTTCTGATTTCGGTCGGGGGAAGTGTATTTCATTTTGTTAGATTATTTATTACATCGTTTTAATTAGGCAATCTCACAAATCATGTAATGAAACGAAATACCCCTCGTGGGCTCCTTGTTGGAGATGTTAACGGAACTTCATAAGGAGTACCTATCTGTCTTCATTTATGTTTAGTTCCTACATTAAGTAATAGATTTAATTTAAATAATGTTCTACTGCGCAATTTCTACTGTCCAACATCATGTCCGCCATTCGTTAAATGTGGAATTTTCTTTGACGTTTTTCTAACATATTTCCGGGGTGTCAAACTTTCCAAACAAAGTTTTCAGACAATGAAAATTCCTCATTGTGCAATTATTTACGGGCCCAAATGAGATAAATCGGAATAATAACGCGGGTTTCGTATTAATGTTGGCATACGTTTATGAATGTACACGCTCGACAAATCTAAAATACCAAGCATAGAGGTAGACCTTCTAGCGCCTGGGCGGGTCAATGTCGAAGCATTTACCTTTTTCGTCATAATAATGCAGCCCAAACTGTAACGACATAACAACACGCATCGATAACCACAAACATGTAGGTAAGAGAAACGGCGTAAAAAACTTATAATTTAAATTAAATAGAACTTTACAGACTTAATTATCTCCTAACATGTATATATCTACTTATTTAATTCCTTTTAGGAGTAACAACAGAAACATGTTTTCAAATGCTTATATTTCTAACCATACATTCATTTTCTACTGGTTTTTTTTTCAAGCTAAAATTGTTACACGAATCTGTCAGCTGTAGCTCTTACATTATTACCGAAGTTTTAACTTTACGAGCGATTAAAAAATAAATCTCACCTCGCATCATGTTGACGTAATATGTCCATCAATCAAACTGCTAGTGTCGTCCGCGGCGCTCTGTGCCGGTAGAAAGTACAGTGAGGACTTGAGCTGTGCTACGTACGAATGTTCACACAAAGCCAGCGCACACAATGCATAAAAGTGTCTACCTCGTTCTGTCCCGGGGTCGTGCAAGCCACAGCTGTTGATACGAGTTGCATCACACACTGCATGTGATAACAGGGCTATACAGGATGTCATGCGGGCACTTGTTGCGTGTGACATGTCGCAACGGTACTCGGCCGAAACCAGAGTGACCGGCGGCGGACCGTTAATGGATGGTTTGAAGACAGTGGAAAAGACAACTGTTTTTGACGTGACAACGTTTAATAACTCGATACTACGGGCTGCATGCACGAAAAAGATGACGTCAATGTGACGAGTCTATGAATGAGTCTAAGAAGCAATGTCCAGCAGTGGACAAATATGGGCTGATGATGATGATGATGAAGAGTCTAATGTTAGACAGCTTTACAGCTACAGCGGTTTAAGAACTGTCATTACTACTACTACTAAATTACCTATCCTAGACTAGGGCTCTGCCATTTTTAGGAGGTAGAGAACTCGTATCATTTATATAGCATTTTTAATTTAATTTATTACTACTATCTGTATACCTACCTGGAACTTATTCAGTCTGTACAATGTAAATGTTTATGGAAATAAAAAAAATAAATCACGCCTTTTAATCCCAAAGCGGGGTAGGCAGAGGCACTAAATGGAAATACAGTTTATTATTATTACTGTCTAACTTTGTTTTGGAAAGTATGACAGTAATGACAGTTCTCCCCCGAAAATCTGTCAGAAAAACGTCAAAGAAAATTCCCCATTCTGATGTAGCAACAAGTCAGCGCCTTTTTGTGAATCGCGCACGTCTCCATTGTAATTTTTTTCGGACTCTAACGTGTTTGTGTATAAGCAGGAATTCTATTGGAGGTAAAGTTGTAAAGGTGTAATTGCTTCACCTTATGGTACACGTAAGCCGCTCCTACCCTGCCCACAAAATTTCATTTTCATTCTTTTCACGTTCACTTTTAATGTATTTATAATTTGTGCTCTTATAACGTAGTTAGTTACCTACACCTAATAATCGTAATTTACTCTCTTTAAAGTACAGAATGAGCAAAAAAGGCTGCCAAACTATATGATTACATCCTGTATACTAGTAGCATAACTACTGGCAAACATGCTTTCCAAATTACGACTGATTGTTTTTTTTTGTGCAATAAGTACCTACTATAACTAAGTACCTACATACACACTGAAACACACGACAGTTTATCTAATAGGGAACACAACACACATCACGTCTTGGCACTTGCATAATATCTGCATAGTCTAATTACTTTGGTAACTAATCAATTAGCATTTCGTAATACAAGTACCTACTCATTGCTTTATTATTATTCAGTGTGTGATATGTTACTCATATGTACCTACAAAGGAGCGTACAATGATGTGTATGTGTGTTGTTGTACGCCGCCATGTTCACTGCTTATTTCAGTCCTTTTATGTCTACTGGGGGTACGTGTTGGTACGTCAAGTTGCAAAGCGGTCAATAGTTTGGTAATCCTTCTAATTTTATTTTATTTATTCAGGACAGCCAACAAGAAATACACTTATACATAGTAGATACAATTAAAAAAAAAACAAAGTGAAGTGTTGCCTTAATTACAGGCTACCACAACATTAATTATAAAAACTTAACTGTTAAGAGCGGATCACTTGAAAATCCCTACAAAATCTAAACTTAATACTAGGGAAGATTTAACTAAACGTTTTAAAAGATATTTTACGCAAATTTTATAATAATTTTATATAAACTTGTCGTATGTTGGTATATAACTTTTACTTCTTTACGGGAAAACCACGGAAAACCATCCATCATGGGTAACCAGCACTGCGAGACACGTTTAGTACCTACTGTTTTTTGTTCTCCACTTTTTACGCCTTTGTAAACAAACTTACATTTTATCCATCTAAACGCCAGTTGTCCTCGTAATAGAATGAATAAGGGGCGTGGGTTTAAGTATGTAGCACGTAAGCACATAAGGAGGGAAAGAGGTTTGGCTCAACCGCATTTACCTTACTAAAGAATCGGCACTTAATTTGCTTTTATGCGACATTCAATTGTATTTCAGATTGGAAGCACTACTAGCTACAATGTACTAATCTGCTACTAGTGGCGAGTGCCGTTTCCCAGCATCTGATCGTTTCGCAACGCGCGTATTAAATTATAACTACAGCCACAGACGTAACACTTGCGCACAAGTTTCCTGTGACAAGACTTGATATTATATACGATCGGATCTTTTCAATCGGCAACCGTAAACGTTATAGAATACGAAATACGATTGCCTTATGTGACCAAGTCTTGACTTGTCTGTGTTACGACTATAGCTTATCTCCCAAGACCGCTGATTGTATAAATCGAATAAATCAAAAGCGAATGGCTCGCTTGGGCTCAGTGCATTCCTACATTTGTGTATTCACTACAAATCCTGCAAGGGGATTTGAACTCTATTGCATAGCAGTAAACATTCAAGTGCACTTCAATTAGTATGAAAGTTAGCTCAAGACGATACTAGAGTCACATTTTCGTAGTTTCTCGATCGGGTAGCCTCAAAGGGCTTATAACGCAAACATGAACGTAAATTAAAAGATATCAGATAGGGTGATTACGGCGTCGAAGGAGCAGCGTTAATTGTATTTCTCGAGAGGAGACCATGATTTAAGTTTGTATATTCCTATACCGCGATTGTAGATAAATGATAAATGTGCTTATTATGAAGCATTTTGTGAATGCGATATTAGTTATATTTTTCGTATGAAAGATAGCGGTTTGCGTCTACTTTCATAGTGCGAACCGGCAGGATGTGCAGCGTCTGCGTTTCCTGCGCAGTACAGTCTGAAGGTCTTCATCGAATTTTGACGCGGTTTTCTTTAGTAGATAGAGTGATTCTTGAGGAAGGTTTATATGTATAATATGTGCATGTAATAGCAGAAAAACACTGTAAATAATGTGTATTGGCAAAACAACATTTGCCGGGTCAGCTAGGAGGAACCATTCACGGCGCTCGTCAATCGCATATAATGGACTCGCCTATTAGTCTTAATCTTATTTTATCTAGTAGTAATTTGAGGATCTGTGGTCCAGTTGGTCGGAGGTCCTTGACTTGTAACCGGGAGGTCGCGGGTTCGAGTCCGGCTACTGGACGTGTACCAATGGGACTCTTTTTCAGAGCCTATGTACGCAACGCAACGCTCGTACGGTGAAGGACAACATCGTGATGTAACCCGCACACCACAAGGTGTGTGAACCCTATAACGGCGATGGGCTCACCCCCTGTCACGTTGGGTTAAATACGCTTGGTGAACCGTCGGCATTTGCTTTAGCAAGTGCCTCTGCCTACCCCGATTTGGGATTTAAAAGGCGTGAAGTGAATTTTTTTATCTAGTATATAAGTGTCCATCCCACTTAATAATTATTAATGGTTTATGTATGGTTGTCAACAGCTGGGTCGCATGCCGCTGGGCGTGATGGTGCCGCCGCGCTACGCCACGCTGCCGCTGCCGCCCTACCCCGCGCCGCTCTTCTACCCCCACAGAGAGGTATACTTCTATTTGCGTTTACGACAAATTATTTAGTTCCTACGTTGTTATTTAATGAAGTGTTGTAATTCTTAAAATAAGTTAGCTAATCTAACAATAGCAACTCAGCTCTAATAATATATTAATTTTTTACGTAGCCTGAATTGTTTCCCACTGCTGGGCAAAAACTAGCTGTCCCGGCAAACATTTGTTTTGCCATAATAGGTTGCCTTTGTACCCCGTGTATTGGGAGAAATACAACTGGTAGATACATAAAAAATACATAATAGCCGATTCTCAGACCTACTGAATACGTATATAAAATTTGGTAAAAACCGGTAAAGCCGTTTCGGAGGAGTACGGTAACTAACATTGTGACAGATAAACATTGAGCTCTGACACTCCTAGCTAGATCATATAAATACCTGTGTTAAGGAGGTCAGAAACTAATTGAAAAATAATGTAAAACAATAT
>SJJU01036596.1:0-12678 GCA_012932125.1 Conopomorpha cramerella | reverse complement strand
AAATCATGGGAAGCTAGTTACTTCTTCTTGTATAATGACGTCACCCCTATGTAAACACAGCTCGCCTTGCTGGTAGGGCGGTGACGTCACTGCACTCCCTCATGAAACATGTATGAGGTCTTGAACGCTAGTGAAGTGATAACGGCTTCGACATCTTGCTTGCTTCATGTCCGCTTTTATACAATGTATTGTGAATAAATTAATACATCCATGTACTAATACTTTGCTGTTTGCGCGGAGTTCACTTCAACTTACCTACTAATAATTTTTTTTACGGTGTTACTTAATACCGTTTGTAAAGATTTTGATTGAATTTGAATTACAAAATAATAATTTTCTAAAAAAACAAGCTTTCCTGGCAAACATTTGTTTTGCCATAATAAGTTACCTTTGTACAAATGTATTGGGAGAAATACATCACGTAAATGCATAAAAAATAGATAGTAGCCGATTCTCAAATCTACTGAATACGCATATAAAAGTTGGTATAAATCGGTAAAGCCGTTGCGGAGGAGTACGGTACCTAACATTGCGATGTGGAAATTTTAAATATTAGAAGAGCCAACTTCTGCCAATATATGTTGTCCCTATCATTTTATAATTTCCCCCTGATTTTTCTGGTCTGCCATGATTAAACTGTGCTTTTTGCTTTTCGTATTTTCCAAAATAAAAATACTTAATTAAAATCGGTTCACCATTTACGAGAACCAAACGGTTAGCGTCTACTTTCGTAGTGCGAGCCGCCAGGATGTGGAATCACTTGCAGGAGTCTGTGTTTCCTGCGCAGTACAGTATGAAGGTCTTCAAGTCGCGATCATAAAGTCTAGTCTCTCAGAAAATGTGTTATGTGATAACTTCTCTGAAATCTTTTGACAATTCCAGTGTAGACATTCAATAAGGTTCAAAGTATGTGTTGGTCAAGTGGGAATATACTAGCCTTTCTTTGATTAAGGGTTTAAACAGATATCACTGGCTTTTCAAAAACAATTTTTATTTTTTAATATTACCTACATGAGGAGGTAACATTCCAAATGGTGATTTTGATTTGTCACAACAGAAAAAAAGAGTGAACATTGCCGTTTTGATCTTGTCTATGGTTACCATAATTTTCGATAGAACTGCTTCGAGCTCATCACGTATTAATTCTCCTTTAAATTTACGCGAAATAAAATGATTTTAAAATTATAACAGGTCTTGTCCAATAATTATGAAAATGTGAATCTCGGCTTTATGTCCGACGGACAAATCATGTTTTGAATGTTACCTTCTCACTTATCTACCTACAATTAATTTTTTCCGCTATCTTTCGGTTGTAAACTACATCTATACAAGACTAGCAAACACGGCGAACTCCGTTTCGCCACCAGATGGTTTCGTTTCGTTTTCCCGCTTTTCTGTTGAAATGTTTCTTAAATTTTCTTTGATATAAAGCTTACGGAGCCTGAGACCTTTCCAACGAATGCAAAACCGTGGAAATAGGTTCATGCGTTCTGAAGTTATAGCGTCAGGGAGGAAAACCCGACTTATTTTTATATAGTAGATTTTTAACGTAGATTTTTCGTTAATTATATTTATAAAACATGAACATGGTGTTTATATATATACACATAATCCTTCGTTTAAGATTGCGATTGGCATTTGACTGACTTTTTTCCATCAGCGATAAGGTCAAAAATCTCTCGCGGTATGCCATTCATTCTTTCGGCGAATTCGTTATGAAGTGTTTAATTACAATTGCAGACATGCATCGTCATCGTGTTCATTCCGTCACATTGTATGGAAGTGACGACGTATTAAACTCATTGCGAGATTCGACGTAAATGTAATTTCGCGCTACAAAATTCAATATTCATTATTGAACTGTCAGGTTCGTGGACTACAAAGAATTTCGCTGTACAATATGGACTCTGATTTAATCAAGTTTTATTTTTATGTTCCGTTATTTACGATGGCGATATTCCAGATTGTTCCATTCGCACAGGCAATATTTTTGCTTGCTTGAAGCCTACTTGACTTCGGTGATTGGAAATAAGTCATTTTCATGAAGTTAAGTACTTGTGTTATGTAATTCAGACAACGAAATATACTTACTCATTATTATTGTTATATTATTACTAGCCTATTGGATCCCACTGCAGGGCAAAGACCTCTCTTCCCTTTCTCCACTCTTCCCAACTCTACGCTGATAACCACCAGTTTTTGTTCTGGCGGACGATACTAACTTAAATAGCTTTTTTTAAAATACATATTTACATAAATAAAACACTCAGACGCATTCAATAATATAATAATAATTAAAACCTAAGTACCTGTCAGCAGTGGGAATCCAACCCACAACCCTACGGAATAGAGGCAGACTTTCTGACTACGCCAATGGACCCATGAAATAGTTTTAAAGCAACATACGTATTAGTTCACTTGAATGAGGCCGTGGATAAAGCTAGCATACACTCGCGGCCCTGTTCGTGTACAATATATTATTTTGCACATACTAACGTGTAATAATAATAACAATGACGTCACAGTTCTACTTAAAAAAAAACCAACAAAATAATTAACGAAGCACGAGTACAATATAATAACTGAAACAATACTTCCCCGACAGTCCCCACAGAGTTTTCACAACTCAATACATTCTGGTGCAATAATTCTGGGCTACACACATGACACATTTAAATGATTATACTGCTTTATGCGCGGGGTGTTATTAAATACGAAAATAAAATAATAAATACACTGCACGCCTTTTAATCCCAAAGCAGGGTAGGCAGAGGTACTTGCTAAAGCAAACGCTCACGGTTCACTAGACTCACCACCCGTCACGTTGGGTTAAATACGCTTGGTGCACCGTGGGCAAAGGCTCTCAGCTGCTCAGCAAGTTGCCTTAGGGATTAAAAGGCGTGAAGTGTGTTCTTTTGTATCTTTTATTTAAAAAAGACTTTAAGTGTTAGGCAGCTTGCAAGTTTTGTTGTGTTTGGTCTCAGAACCAAGCAGTGACTGCAGATGCTTCGCTTGCCCGCAACATTTGAGGCTGTGGCCTATCATCATCATCATCATCATCAGCCCATACTTGTCCACTGCTGGACATAGGCCTCTCCAAATCCTCCAGCTTCTGCCAGCCATCTTGCGTATATCATCAGTCCACCTTGCCTGAGGGTGTCCTACACACCGTTTGCCGAGACGCGGTCTCCACTCGAGAACTCGTTCTCCCCAACGGTCATCGGTTCTACGGCTGTGACCTAGATAGCCCAGAATTATTGCACCCAAGTGTATTTCCTCTTTCAATTCACTTTGCAGTAACGCGAAGCGGCGGCGACAGACTCGACTAAGCAAACATTTAACAGCTTTTACGGTATGAATTGTTAATGTACGTGTGACACGCTCACTTCAAATTAACATTGTTACAAAAATTTGCGAAAGCTTTCACCGTCCGACATCTTGTTTCACCTCATATTGTTCACATTAACTGCGTATGATATACATACTGATACTGGGGTCATGATTATGGATACACTTTTTGAAGTGAGACTTCTTTATCGGCGTTGGAAAATTACCGTCACATTTTCGGTTACGCGTCACATATTTTCCGTTACGCGCCATCTTTTTTTAAATTTAAGATATTTAAGGTTAACCTCAGTTTCTGATTGTAACTATCGGTCAATGTATAAAGGTTAAAGTGAAATAATTGTATTATTTGTATTCATGTCTATGATAATAAAATCCTTTTGTTTAAACTTTATCTAATTTAACTTTATTTAACCAATTTCTGGAAAGTCGCATGTAGATCATTTTGCGAAAAATAAGGCCATAAAGAAGTTTCATTTCTTACGTGTGTACACTAGTACACGCACACATTTTTTTTAATAGGAAAATTACTGCTATGTACCTACTTTTTAGGTCGATTATGATGTGTTATGGGAAAATCTGAAATTTCTTCTCTTATTAAGAACGACATAATATGATTCTAGAAACAAATCAACAAACTATCCGTGGTTGCACAAGGTGTTCCAAAATAGAAAACAGTGGAGGGAATGGTGGGAGGTCCTTGCACAGAAATGGCACATAGAACATTCTCTATTCAAGAAAATAGAAACAAAACCTGTGGTGTTAGTGTAACAATACCCAGTGTTATATCTATACTAATATTATAAATACGGAAGTTTTGTCTGTCTGACTATCACGCCAAAACTACTGAACCGATTTAAATGAACTTTCGTATACAGATAGTTTAGAGTCGAGAGAAAGATAAAACACATTACTTTTTTATACGTATCCTTTGAGACGCGTCACTCAATAGAAGGTGTTATAGTTTGTATGAAATACTGAAACTACGCGAATGAAATCGCGAAGCCTCCACTAGTACATTATAAATGAGACGTAAAGGGAAATCGTATACATATGTAAAGAGTAATTAATGTGATTCACGTGAGTGAAATCACGCTTTTGTTTTTTTATATAAAAATAACCTTTTAAATAAGTCGTAATAATTACAACTATTTTTATAAATGAATTAGTTTATATTTTCGTCAGTCCGTTGGGATGTTATAAGTTTCTTTTCCGAACAATGGAATAAGTGCTAACTAATTACACGTGTGGCAATAGCTGATATCGTAGCGTGGTTGCTACGAATCGTAGTCATACCAAACTACGCGTAGCATGACTAGCTAATTAATACTTCCTTCACATGCAACAAAATCCATTTTATTTTACAATGTACCAGGCCACTCAGAAAAAATAGCGAAAAATAGTTTTTATGTAGAAGGACACTGGCCACTCGTAATTATTTTGAAAACTTCGATTATAAAGTAAATACGATTATAACAATGTTCGATTTTCAAATTTCTCTCCGCATTATTATGGGAAAATTTTCGTGCTATGATTTTTTATGATTTCAAAAGTGTCTTAAAACTTTATCTAGGAGTAATTTGTTCGTCCTAGAATTGCTTTATGGATGAAGGATTTTTTAAAAACGTTTATCTTCCGCTATTATAGTGGGTGTAAAATCAGTGAAACTTTTCCCACGTGGCATCACGTGGCCAAGGGGAATAGGGATTGATTTTTTACAGGTATGTACATTATATAAAGGCTTTTTGTTCAAAAACACTACGGAAGAAAACAACCCTTTTTTGCCGTTTTGGAAACAAGTTTTGTGAGATAATGCGGTTATGTGGGACTCGCACCCACTAAAACGCTACGGAGAATACTCATATATTATTGACGTGATCCCGGAAATTCCCGGAGCAGCCTGAGCCACTACCCCGAAGAAAACAAGCCTGCATTTTATTATACCAATAAAATAAAACTAATTGTTCTCGAGATTTCCCGAAAGGGGTTCAAAGTCGGTGAGGCAGCTGCGTGTAATGAAACGTAAGAACGAATAAATGAATGAAGTTAACAAGTCATTTCATTCATCGGTTCATTTACTTCGCCGGCAGTTTGTTTAGTTCAATGCCAAAGTCTTTTTCGGTCTTCTGCGATGATATTATGAAAACATATTCTGCGTCTTTAATTCCGAATAAGATGGATTCATGTTTGGAGGAGATTTTAATGAAACTTTACAGTTAAATAAATATACTTCACGCCTTTAATCCCAAAGAGGGGTAGGCAGAGGCACTTGCTAAAGCAACCCACGGTTCACCAAGCGTATTTAGCCCAACGTGACAGGGGGTGAGCCCATCGCCGTTATAGGGTTCACACACCTTGTGGTGTGCGGGTTTCATCACGATGTTGTCCTTCACAAGTCAAGTATCCGACCAACTGGACCACAGACGCTCTACTTTACAGTTTACCTCAATATTTCAGATTGTAAAATTACTATTATTATTATCAAACGGCGAAATACCGCCTATATATGTCTGTATGTAACGTTCATGCCCGGATAAATTATCTCTTTCACAAAATATTCCAATGGGTCCCAGTGTATGGTCCCATTAGGATCCCTGATGCCCTTATTACAAGTACATAGAGTTTAAAATATCAAATACACGCTATGATTTAAAATCACGCACTGTCTCCGTTTCTACAAAACTCCCATTATTCCCGACTGCTACAGTTCAAAGACTCAATTGAATCCACTTTTACAATAACGAGATGTGATTCCGAGATCCGATCCCGTTTCTGTATTTATCTTTTGTTCTTTGTTTAATGACTTGGGAGCCTGCTGTGACTGTGAAGTATAATTACCATAACAAAATACTGTCTCTGGTATTGATAAAGTTAGAACAGCGCTAGTGCACTGTTAGTGAAAGTCTTAAAAGCTGATCAAATTTACGCTAAATAAGGACAAAAAGGGGGCCAATTCTGCTATACTCTGGTAGTTGCATCGCTCTGGCATCGCAGCGCCGAACGATGTGCATCGCTGTTTCACTACGGACGACAGTGAAATGAAAGTAACGAAATCAGCAATGCACATAGTTTGCTGCTACGATACCAGAGTGTAGTAGACTCAGGCCCCTCCTCTCTGGTCTAAGTTCATATACGTCAACGTTTTAGCTTGTTGGTGAGCTTTCACGCGCTTTGATTGCCGTAAGTTCTTAAAATAAAATGTTATATTTTGTAAATTTCTCAAACATATGGCCACCTTAACCACACCGCATAGCCCAAGGTTAGCTGAAAGATAATGCTTTGTAGCATTAAGTTCGCCTTTGTACAATTTTAGTGCAATAAAGTGTTAAATAATAATAATAAGTACCTGGACGACCGAGCTTCGCTCGAAGTAAAAAAATCGATTATTTTCCTTCGATTTTTTCATAACCCCATCTCTAGTTACTTCAAAACCAAAACGTCCCCCCGCACCATCCTACGTATAGCATAGTATTACTACTCGGCAATAGATGTCAGTAAGAGTCGTATTAACAATTTGACCAATTTTTCAAGCCCGAAAACACGGTTGGAAAGATGTTTTCTAAAAATGAAACCTAGCTAGATCGATTTATCGCCCCCAAATCCCTCTACATACCAAATTTCATGAAAATCGGTGCAGCCGTTTCCGAGATTCCAATTATATGCGAGCAATTCTTATATTAGCTCGTTTAAAGATAAAGATAATAAAGCGATTGATGATTTCAATGAAGGAGGTTTCTCAATTAGATCGTATGTAGGTAAGCTTGTGTTATTGGATAATTTAATCGTATGAACCGAATTAGATTTTTTGTTGTTGGAATGAAGATTTTTCATAAGAAATCATAAGGAACTCAGTGGACAAATGTGGGCCAATGAAGATGATGATGATTAGGAAATCAGGGTTTCATGATGACATACCACATAAATCTTAGAGGCGACTAGTACTGGTTGAATTATGTTCTTTTTAAAGTTGTTTGCTTAAGTTTAAAAAATTTGAACGTGAAATCTGAACAAACTAGATAAAAACACTAGAAAAAAGTAAACATTCTTGTCTTTTGATCTAATATGAGGGGCCCGTTGGTGTAGTGGCCAGCATGTCTGCCTCTATTCCGTAGGGTCGTGAGTTCGATTCCCACCGCTGACAGGTATTTAGGTGATGAGTTTTTAGTAGTTAAAAGAAAAAAACTATGGGCCTTACTAATAATGGCGGAATTGCTATTTCGAAGATACATAAAGCTCAACTTAACTTGTCAGTTGTACGTCCAATACGGAATAACCAGTTCAAGTAGACCTGTAATAACCGTTGTGTAAGTGACAACGCGTTTATTGGTAAAGGGGTAAGTATTTAAGTATATTTCTGAATTCCATAACACAAGTGTTTTAGATACTTAACATGGGATGAAGGCAATGTGTGTGTTGTTGTGAAATATTTATTTATTTATATTTATTTTGACCGGTTGAATTTTCAGAATGACAAACACTTTTTGAAACCATTTGACTGTACCTTAGTACACCCCTTAGCATCCCGAAGAGGATACCCAGCTTAGGAATTAAGGTCGTTAATATTTCAGGAAGCGTACTTTACTTAGAAACTTTATATTGAAAGGTAAGGTTTCTTTTGTTTTGGCTTTGAAGAATATACCCTTTGATACACGTGTTCCTTATAACAAAAAACGACTTGACTTACTGCAAGTCGCGTCGCACGTTCTCTCTCTCATTCTGTCTCTTTTCAACCAAAGTACATACATACATACACTTCACGCCTGTCTTCCAGAGGGGTAGGCAGAGACTACAGATCTCCATTTGTCACGGTCCTGACATACCCCATTCGCTTCATCTACATTCATACATCTTTTCATACATGACCTCCGGTTTCGAGTACTTTTCACGCCACCTTCGGCCAGGACATCACCAATCTGGTCAACATATGTCCTTCTGGGGCGACCTCTACTCACCCGGCCCATTACATCACCATTAATGTACATCTGGACCGAACTAAATATACTACCAAAATGACAAATTGGATGCAACAGGCAGGGAATCTGTCTGAAAATATTTCCCCGTACTATTTCACTCCTGCATGTTTTGCATATTTTTGTCTCGTATTATTAGAAACGTCAGTTTTTATACAGTTTTTTTTTTGTTTTGTTTAATGTTCGAATTCTGGCTAGAACCCACAATCATCCAAAACCATGGGACCCAGTTAGGAAATGAGATAATTGTCTATTAACCGTAGAATGTCATTGTAATTGATGATTAACATGTTTATGTGTGGAATGAAAGGTTTTGGACTCTGGGAGCTAATCGAGTAATCAATGATTGAGCTCACATAGACTTTTATTACAATAATAATGGCATTTGCCTGAGCCACTATTTTCCTACTGCAGGGCAAAGGTCTTTCACCCTTCCCCTCCTTCCACGCCGTGCGATATTCGGCGGCGTTCCACCACCCTTTGACCTCACGTCAACCAGCTCGCCACTCCAACTTTGCTTATAAATCATTTTAAGCTAAAAAGAACCGACCTTTTCCTGTACCTTGTTGCCTTTACTACTACTGATTTCCTTATCATGGGACCAGCTTTGAAATATCTTCTATCCAACGAAAAATTAATCATCAAAATCGGTTTATAAACGACGACATTATCTGCGAACAAACACAAAATAAACATACCTACATTGGGCCGAATTGAGTAGGTATCTCAGAGTTCTGAGTCAGCTCGCGACCAGGACAAATGTAACTGTCGAAACGTCGGGCAAATAACGAAGGTACGCTGAATGCTTGTCTTTGGTTAATTTCGCGCCGTAACTCCCGGTTTAAAAAAAAAATGATTTCAGTATCTCCTTTTTGAAAGTCGCATAGTAAATAATTGTACATGGAAGTGTTCACGTTTATAAACTGAGAACTTGACACTATGACCGCGAACCTATCAGAGTCAATGATACTGTTTGTTTATGGAACAAAACAGTGACTAGCTATACAGGGTGTTACGTTAAATCTAAGCTCAAGCGGAACCTATCGCTGAACAATGTGGTGCCCATAAAAAATATATCATTTTAACTCAATATTGTTCACCGAGTATATAATTAAAGACAAGCTCGAGCTTACCTTTGTTACTTTACTCGGCGTTTCGATGCAGTTGCATGCGTCGTGGTCACGAGTGGACTAGAGTGCGGCGGCTGCGACGTTCACTGGTTTGATAGGAATCCGCAACTACCCTCAAAGAGCCACTATTTAAAATAACAAAGGTAAGCTCGAGCTTGTCTTTGATTATATTCGCGTCTATATACCCGGTGATATTGAGTACTTATGTGTGCGCGTTTCATTAAAAAATGATATATCTTTTTACCCTCAGTATTACTTACATGTCCTTATTTAATTATTTATTAATTTTCAATGACATAACATTCATAATATTTTTATCTATTTTACTGATGTAAGATCAGCCCCGGGAATGCTGTGCATATTCAACCTTCAACTGTAAAAACGTAAAACGTTCTGTAGATGGCATCAGGGAATTATGTAAGACGTGTGACGTCATTGCGCTACAAGAAACGTGGCTACTACCAGATGACATACCGTTCCTTGATTCTATACACAGCGATTTTAGCTATACCGGGATTTCGGCGGTAGATACTTCAGCGGGAATCCTGAGCGGTAGACCGTACGGAGGTGTGGCGATACTGTGGCGTAAGAACGTATTTTCGAATGTGTCTGTTGTGAAGTGCGATAATGTGCGCGTTTGTGCTATAAGGTTATTAACCAGTGCTCGACCAATAGTAGTTATGAGTGTATACATGCCCACTGACAAGCAGGATAATTTGCTGGAGTTCATTGACTGCCTAGGAACTGTAAATGCAATAATAGATGAAGTCGGATTTGATTCGGTGTACATATTAGGCGATTATAATGCCCATCCCCCGCATACACTATTTTTCAGCGAGTTAAATTGTTTTTGTAATGAACAGAACTGGTCTTGCTGTGATGTAGACTTTTTAGGCTTATTGTCTGATACATGCACTTTTATTAGTGAGGCAAATGGCGCGAACAGGTGGCTGGATCATTGTATAGTGACCCAAGCAGCTGTGAATACTATTGTGAACGTAACGGTGGAACATGACATTCTTTGGTCCGACCATTTTCCCCTTATAATTGAATGCAATTTACACCATTTGCTACCTATATTGCCTGACCGTACTCACAGTATTGTGGAAGGAGTTATTTGGGGTGATAGGTCGGATGACCAAACTGAAATGTATAGAAAGGAATGTCATGCTTCTCTGCGTGAAATACACTTTCCTCCAGAGTTTCAACACTGCGCTGATGGTCATTGTAATGATCCGAATCATAGGCAGGTACTTGACGGTATGTACTGTGACATTGTGTCGGCCCTGCGCGGGGCAGCTGTGAGGGGTCAACAGAGTGTGCGCGGACATGGGAGGAAGCCACGTATTGTCGGGTGGAATAAACACGTCAGCGCTGCCCACCGGGAGGCTAGGTCGAGCTTTTTAGAATGGATACTATGTGGTAAACCGAAAGAAGGGTCTATCTACCATACAATGTGCCAATGCAGGAGGGTTTTCAAGTCTAAGCTTAAGTGGTGTCAAGACCACCAAGACCAAATAAAAATGGATGCTCTTGCAGCAAAGCACTCAAGTGGAAACTTCCGTGGTTTCTGGAAAAGTACTAGAAAGTTGAATCCTCGACCTGGCCTGCCTGTGAGCGTTGGTGGAATGTCTGAGCCGGGGGACATAGCTAACTTGTTTAGAGAACATTTTATAGTGCGGTCTCCATTAGGAACGTCGTCTAAAAATAAGTTTGGGGATAAAGTGAACGGAAAACCTGTAGTGCGATTCTCAGCCAAGGACGTAAAGACATGTTTAAAATCTATAACAGGGGGCAAATCCCCCGGTACAGACGGCCTAAGTGTGGAACACCTGGAGAACGCTGGTCCGCATCTGCCTCGGGTACTGGCGATGTTTTACTCATTGTGCGTGGGTCACTGTTACCTGCCGTCGGAAATGTTGCGCACTATCGTTGTGCCTGTAGTTAAAAATAAAACGGGGGATCTTAATGATACGAGCAATTACAGGCCAATATCCCTAGCAACGATAGTAGCGAAAGTGTTTGACGCTGTGCTTAACACACAGTTAAATAAACATCTTGTACTGCACGATAATCAGTTCGGTTTTAGACCACATCTCTCAACTGAAAGTGCAATACTGTGTCTTAAGCACACCGTCAGATATTATACGGCTAGGAAGACGCCTGTTTACGCATGCTTTCTTGACCTCTCTAAAGCATTTGATCTCGTAGTTTATGACATTTTATGGGAGAAACTACTAGAGTCGGGGAATCCTATCGAATGCAGTGTGGTGTGAGGCAGGGCGGTTTAACGTCTCCGTCTCTCTTCAATTTATATATTAACTCCCTGATTGTGGCGCTCAGCAACCAACATGTCGGCTGCCATATTGATGACGTCTGTGTGAACAATCTTAGCTACGCGGACGACATGGTGTTGCTGAGCGCTTCAGTTTGTGGGTTGAAAGCTCTGTTGCGTACGTGTGAACAATTTGCACTCACGCATGGCCTGAAATACAACGCATCCAAAAGTCAGATTATGGTCTTTGAGATCGGCAACAAACAACCTAAAACATTTCCTGCCGTAAAATTATATGGTGCGCCTTAATCAATAGTTCGGCAATTCAAATATCTTGGGCACATCCTGACTGCCGATCTCAAGGATGATGCCGACATTGAGCGTGAGCGCAGGAGCATCTCAGTCAGAGCAAATATGATTGCGCGCAGATTCGCTAGATGCTCGAAAGACGTAAAGGTGTGTTTGTTTAGGGCCTACTGTATGTCGCTATATACGAGTAGCTTATGGGCTACTTATACGAAAAGAGCGTTGAACTCTCTACGCGTTCAATACAATCACGCTTTGAGGGCGATGTTGGGGCTGCCCCGATACTACAGTGCCTCGGGCATGTTCGCGTGGGCGCGTGTTGACGGCTTCCACGCTGTGATGCGCAAGCGGGCCGCCCAGTTCCTGAGCCGCGTACGGGCCAGCTCCAACACCGTTCTCGCTATGATTTCAGATAGGGTCAACTGTCCCTACATGATACACTGCGGCAATCAGCATATTAGTCAAATGGTAATTGTAAGATAGCTAGTACGTACTTAATTATCTGTAAACTTATTATTGATTTTAATTTATTATTATTTTTTACAATTTTTTTTTTGACTGATTGCCATTTCAATTTGTATATTTGTGCTTATCTATATGGGCCAAGGAGCCTGAAATAAATGAATTTTATTTTTTTTATTTTTTTATTTAT
>SJJU01036588.1:0-10028 GCA_012932125.1 Conopomorpha cramerella | reverse complement strand
TTAATCAGTGATATAGTAAAATTGTTACGCCTGATATCACATTGACTTGTATCATAATGATTGGTGTTTTCTTATCTAATTGAAAATTATAGTAGGTACATCAATATCACTCTATAATCATTAATATAGATACGAGCAGACTCACATGATCGAAAAAACGTCAGTAACAAGACGCGGTACAGCTAGCGTTATTATAAAAGTAAGAACATAATCCTCACCCGGACTTAACCGGGTGCGAAAGGAAACATTGTATTGGGCGATGAAGTTTACCTCTAAGGTACATTAGAAGATTGTTCTTGGCACTTTACAAGTACGTTTTCTAGTTTTCTAAAGTCAATGACCGATGGGGGTGATATAAAAAATTCGTGAGCGATCATCCGAAGATCTCAGATCACAGAACGGAACAGTCTAATAGTACTATAATAACTAAAAATAACGGACCTTTAACCAGTATTAGTCACCTCTCATACGATTTTTAAAGTTCCAATTAATTTATTGGGTTTGCCATCATAAATTTCCGATTTTCTTATCTTGTGACCACCTTGGAAATATCTTCTTTCGAACAAAAAAAAAAGACATCAAAATAGAAATTATATACGACGAACTTATCTGCGAACACACAATAAAAAAACATATTTACGTTCGAATAAAAAAAAGACTCCTCTTTTGAAGTCGCCGAAAAATAAATTAAATAATAGATAAACTTACCGGCATGTAGCCCCACTATGGGTGCCAGTACTGACACAAGCTTGCAACAGTTTACTGGGAAACGTTTTTTATTTTATTTATTCTTTTCAATCGCCCCCGAGCACTCGGAACACGGTTTCAATTTTAAGAGAAATTCCACTTGAAGGCAATAGTGGTCTAGGTAAATAGAAGACTAAAAGTGTACTCTTAAGAAATGTAAGTAAATATTTACTTTAAAAATGTACTGCCTCTTTGTAATAAAAAATAACTTTCGAGTCGTATAATACAAAACACGTTCATTTCATTAGTAGTAATATCTCGATTAATAAGGTCAAATTTCAGATCTTAGATAAATTATTCGCTTAGTTATACAATGTAGAGATTAATTTTTCCTATGTAACTACATAAAACATCAATGCAAACCTCATAACAGGACCAGACGATATCATAATTGTCATCATCGATAAAATTTAAATTAATATTTTGCGCGTCAGTGCTTATGGTCCCATGATCTACCTATATCAATAACTGGGTACGGTTACGGCGATCGAAATCTTATCTAAATATAAAGATTTCGAATCGAGAACATAATATCCGGGAAAAATCGGATTGTTGAGTATTTTGTTAATTTCTAATGCTGCTGTCAGACCGCAATAGCAGTCGCCATGGTGGTTGACAATTTTAGCGAAACGTCACTGACTGATTCGAGGGTAACCGTGTTTTCTTCTATGACGACAATAAAATCTCTCCCATGAAAATGTTGAACTCGTCTACATATGTTATTGAACTCATACCAAAGACTGGCTTTTAGAGTAAAACAATTATATGAAAAACATCTAGGAGTGATTTTCGGGATCCAAACTGTCAAATTGGTAGTACAAGTAACAGTGTGGATCCGGGTGAACAATAAATTACGTTTTCTCTAAAAAAAGAAACACTGAAGGTCCTACGCGGCCTGTAATTCTATATAGTTGTGTTTGGTCTTAGTTTCTGAAGTAAATAAATGACACTAAAAACTGAATTCTACTGTCTTCAAATACAAAATGTACCTACTGATTTTTACCATAAACTGAGTTGTACGACTGCTCCTGTGCTGTCGATCTGAAAAATCAAAACAAGTTAGTAAATGTCATTAGCCAAAATGGTTCATTTTGCCCTTGACACGTCATTAACCTTTATGTCTTTGTACTTTTCTTTTTAACTTCCATCTGTTATTCAAGAACACAAACAAACTTGACCTTCCCTCATCAACAGAAATGGTATTCGGACAACACCGAAAGAATCCATTGAAAACTTCCACTCAGAGAGCAAAATAACCGGTTTTCCTTTATCGGATCGCTTATCGAGCCTGGCTTAGTCCCCGCTCGTATAGCGGTCGCCTTTATTTCGACACAAACCAATATAACCTGAACCTCACTGGCATATATATACTAAGACATAAAGGGTTAAGATACATGAAGCGTGCATAGACCACGAGTGTACAAGGAAGTTTCATTTATACAGAGTCAACTAATCCCGTGGACTTCTGTTGGTCCTGGAAACTTTCCTCTCGATTACTTGGAGGCTTTACACACGACGGGGTAAGTACCTAGTTTTATTAAGCGGTATAGATATAGGTATCTTTGTATACAGCGTATACATTAAGGGCAACATTATCCAGGTTAAACATCTGGTCAATACGATTAAGTTTGTAGGTATACTAGTAAATTTTATTTTAGTTTATCATATCAATTATTTGTAAATTAATTAATTATAGTATACGTATATTAATAGAACATAAAAAATAAATATAAAATAAAAAGAACAAATACTTATGAAGTGATTTACTGGTTTATGGTTTTAATACTGACCCGCACTTATGTTCTTCCATTCTGTGAGGTTTACAGATAGATAATACTTTGGTATCAAGTCCACTGTACCTACTTTCAGTGCAATAAAGTATTAAATAAAAAAATAATACGTTGAGATAGGAATTTCTTGTAATTTCACATAAACTCACATGCATGATCTAGCCTCCAATTTTTCTTAGCACCTTTAAAAAAATCGTGGAATCAATCGATTAATTCAAACGATCAAAATAAAGCAAAATACTGAAGACTGATCATTCCAAGGTTGTCGAATCTTCGCTCGATCAGCAAACTAACTTTTACCAGGCACCTTTTCACAGGCCTTAAGTGACATTTAATAGTCATAATTACTCACGTATCTAAAACATTCAAATTGCATCTGTGGCCTAGTTGTTCGGATCCTTGACTTGTAACCGGGAGGTCGCGGGTTCGAGTCCGGCTACTGGACGTACACCAATGGGACTCTCTTTTTCAGAGCCTATGTACGCAACGCAACGCTCGTACGGTGAAGGACAACATCGTGATGATACCCGCACACCACAAGGTGTGTGAACCCTATAACGGCGATGGGCTCACCCCCTGTCACGTTGGGTTAAATACGCTTGGTGAACCGTGGGCATTTGCTTAAGCAAGTGCCTCTGCCCATGCTTTGGGATTAAAAGGCGTGAAGTGTATTTTTTTTTCTAAAACATTTCTCCTGAAATATTATTTTAGGTGCTCATGGGAGAATGAAATTATGGCCCTTAATGTTAGTTCGTTGTTGTATGTGAATGGGTTGCTTATACTCATCATAAAGATGGCAATATTAACTTTGCCCAATATGCTGGACACCCTGCGATGTTATGTGTATTTTTTTATTTAGTTATTTTTAACCACAAAAACTAAAATATCGTTACTTGAGTAACGTCCATTATTTCAGAATACGGGCCTTAGTTTCCTTTGTCTAGCTATCCGCTATAAATGCACCCTGCCGGTTTACTCGCAATTATCCCGTTACCGTTACCGATGATGCACCGAAATACCAATAATCGGCACGCTTGGCAGTCGGGTTGGCGATCGCAGTGGTGTTGTGGTTTAACTCACAGAGAACGTTGCTGTCCGGTCTCTGGAAAGTTCCCTCCGTTATAAAACACTTTACGACCCTCAAGACTGGAAAGTTTGGTTGAAGGTGGTAACACAATATTCTTCTCGCCATCACCACACGGCCATTCCGATATGGATGACGTTATGACGTTCTTCTGATTGTCCTGTGCTAAAAGCGCGAGCGGGGTATTAAATTATGCAAAACCAAAGCACACTCTAAAGTCCTATCGATTCAATGAAACACTCGCAGATGAAAATAACATCGTGATAGCTTCTATTTAGTACTTCTAGTTTGATACGTCAAGAATATGCTATATTAATGCGTAGGTATTTAATTACCTATACATATTTCTGCAATGCAATTTTGTATTCATTTTACAAAAAAAAGTGTGACGCCGACGCCTCTGCATTGTATGGAAACATACAACATAAATAAATAAATATATATACATATACTGAGTGTAAAAAAACATTATGAGAGACAGAGAGACATTTGACAAGACAGAGATGACATTTTGTATGGAGATGTATTTTTTTATTTCCGTGCATTGTAGCCATAGTAAATAAATAAAATAAACATTTTACAATTGCTCGGTGACCTTTTACACTCAGTATAATAATAAAAATAAATATAATAAATCGCATATCAAAGGAGACTAAAATTTGCACCAGAATGGCGATTTCGTGAGCATTTATTGAAATTTGGTGGCAGTAAAAAGTACTCGAAACCGGAGGTCATGTATGAAAAGATGTATGAATGTAGATGAAGCGAAAGGGGTATGTCAGGATCTTGACAAATGGAGATCTGTAGTCTCTGCCTACCCCTATGTATGTATGTATGTATGTAATTTAGTTAAGTAAGGTTAGACTATTCGGTGTGCGAATAAACACCACCTATTTTTTATTGTACGTGAGGACAGCCAACGGGGTAGTGTAGGACTTTTACCGACTAAACCCCCACGATGATCTCCGTGTCGCTTAATGGGCGGTTTCTGGAAGTACCCGAAGGAATTACTTCAGAACCGAATAAATATCACCAGGGTACGTGTTAATATAATGTTTTATTGAAAATATTGGCATATATATAATTTAGTAGTACTAAATTTACAGTTATAGGTATCATGTAGCTAAAAGAAGTCTGAAATGTACCAAAGGACATTCAATAAAACACGTTCAAATATCCCGACGCAAATCACTTCGCCTCCACACTGTTAGGTAAATATATTTACTCAAAGTCCCAATAACTCCTGTCAATATTAACCAACACCCGACGTGAGGAAGTGTGTTCAATTTGTATGTTAGTCTGTGAACTGAGCGTGAGTAAATTATAGTCTGTATAGCCATATAGGTTCATTCTTGGGTATATGACTGGTGGCCTAACCGGCACTTGAAATATCTTGTCTGACAGAGACCAAGTATTATTGGTTTCGTTTATCTAAGCTTGCTTTTCCTGAAAAGGTCATCTTAAATTGACCATTTGGTGTAGAATGTAGAGCTCGTGTATCGCAGAGTTTGTTAAAGGAAATGGGTCAGTACAAAATAGTTATGTTACGTATCTTTGACTGCTGGTGTACGAGGGATCTAGTAGCAGCGATCCTATTAAACTGGATTAACTTTGCCAACTTAGAATCGTGTGCGTTAGTGAAGTAGTACAGTGGAATAACCTACCAGACGGGCTGCAGTTTGAGGTGCATTCAAGTAACTGTGATTTTGTTATACAGGGTGAATCGGAAATGTCTACCTTTTCAAGCCCAAGTACTAACACGCGCGTCAAGAAACACAAGACACAGAACAAATACGCGGTCTGATTGGCTGTTATGTCTTGCTTCGTGCGACTCAGCTTGCTTCAACAAATTATATGTCTTGTTTCTCATATAATTAACTTCTTTCGCCGAGAGCGCTGTGTTAGGGGGACTGTAGAAAAAAAATCGACCTTTTCGTAAAACAAGTAAACCTTTTCCTTCAAAAAGTTTATACCACTGAAGACATTGAAAAGAAAAAAAAATGTTTTCCAATATGGAACCCTTTGGAGCTTTCAGTGGTAAAGAATTATCAAAGTGGGTCTACTTTGTCAAATGTTATGTTTTTTTTTCATGTATGCGTCAAAACATGACATATTATATAAAAAAATGTAGAACAGTTGATTTAAAATCTCTCCGTCTTTGACCGATTAAAAGCACAATCAGCTTAAACAAACGCGCGCTGATATTATATGATAGGCTTATACCGGGTATTACGGCGCGAACATTTTTCAGATTATTTTTAGAACTTTTTTTGCCTAGGGGCATTGACAACTGTTGACAATATGGACACAGTAGGGTCTACAGAAGCAGTAGATTTGAGCTTAAAAGGTTATTTCTAGTGCACCCTGTATATAAAACACTAGCATTTCTCGTCGGCTTGAAGTGGAAGTAAGAGCTTATTTGCACATTTTTTTAATTCGAAAAGGCTTTCGATTTGCCGGAATGAGTATTTAGATGAGTGCGTAAGTGCCGTTTATTCCGTTCCATTAAGAATTTCGGGATAAAGCAAAGCATATAATATTACTCTCTATTATATTAATGACACATATACACTTCACGCCTGTCTCCCATAGGGATAGGCAGATACTACAGATCTGCATTTGTCAGGGTCCTGACATACCCCTTTCGCTTCCCTTCGTCTCCTTAGTACCATTAGCTAGTACCATTAATGGTACTACTGATACCAACATGTATCGCTAGTACCATTGAATTATAACTAAGTAATGGAGCAAAGCAAAGACTCTTACACTGAAAGACCATCTTCGGAAAACTGTATTGTTATTGTGCATAACAATACAGTTTTCCGATAAAATAGATGAGGGATGGAAATATATTCTATATATATTAATAGATAATATTTGATTATATTAACAGCTACTACAAATATTTGTGCTCTATTTCATATTTGTAATACGTTCAACTTGTGAAATTCGAAGAAGAAGTCAATATTGAGCTAGTGCAGTAGGTATATAGAGGTACAAGCAATTGAAGCAATACATGTTGAGATTCATAGTACCTTCAATGGAACTAGCAATACATGTTGGTATCAGTAGTACCATCAATGGTACTAGCGATACATGTTGGTATCAGTAGTACCATCAATGGTACTAGCGATACATGTTGGTATCAGTGGTACCATCAATGGTACTAGCGATACATGTTGGTATCAGTAATACCTTCAATGGTACTAGCGATACATGTTGGTATCAGTGGTACCATCAATGGTACTAGCTAATGCTAAGGAGACGAAGGGTTTCGCTTCATCTACATTCATACAATATCTTTTCATCATGATCTCCGTTTTCGAGGACACCTATGAATATTTTTAAATCTTTAACAAGTGCCTCCACCTATCCCTTTGGGATTAGAAGACGTGAATTGTATTATTATATTTATTTATAACAAGGTAGCATCAACGGGAAAAACGAAAAGAACTTTCACCAGATGGCGCCTATCATAATCGTTTTTTTTACAAAATAAAAACAGATGAGAGAAAGAGATCATTCATTCAACCATCGCGATAAAAAGAGACGTAGATATATTTACTGTGACATTAAAGTCCAGAATTCCCTGGCGTGATATGTCATTGGTATATTTATTTTTAAAGCAAAACCCTTTCTCTCATTTTAAAGCATTTCAACCCCAGGCTATATCGGTCAGAGGAAGCAGCTACATCGCTGTACATCGGAAATCCATTTAGCTTATTTACCTAGCTATCTACTTTCAGTAGGGTTGAGCGAGCAACAGTTATGAGTTTGGCAAACATTCTGTTTGAAATAAAACTTTGCTAAAGACTTACGTATATTTTCTCAGAGCTTTTGATGAGATGTTTATGCTTCTTTTGATAGTTCTCTACGTTGTGCAGGATTGCTTTTATGAACTTACCGAAGTATAAAATTCTGTATAGCTGGTGCCTTTAGAATTATCCTTGAATGAATCCAGGATCCGCGTAGCATCAACTAAAACTTAAGGCTATCAGGGGGTTTTGAAACGGCCACATACATTCGTTTTTTGCTTGTACGGAATACGAAAAGTCGAAGTAAAAATAATCAGCCCAGCCCAACTTTTCCCGTCGTGGGGGTCAAAAGAGACGACCGAGAGAACTCTCCAGAGAACGGGCAGCAGCGCTCTCTGTGAGTTAAACCACAACACCACTGCTATCGTCAAACCGCCTGCCAAGCGTGGCGATTATTGGCATTTTCCCCAAATTGATCAAAGAAATCATAAGGGGTGGCCTTCATCCAACAGTGGGCGTCATGTGGCTCATGGTGAAGTAAAAAAGAATGTTCAACTCATATAACAATAACTGGAATCAGTTTTTCTACTTGATCGCTGTTTCTATGGTGAAGGAGTGTCTAAGAAGATTCTTCTAAAGATGACGAATATATTAACAATAAAAAATCAAAACAAAAAAATCTTTAATGGTTCATCTTTGAATTGCATTTTTAGTATGTTCTATTTATGTTCCAGGACGAGTCATCAACCCTATATTCGGAGTCAAGGGGATACCTCCATGCTAAAAAGGGCGGGTTGCATTATGAAAAAGTATTTTGAGCAGGGTAGACAGAACCTTTGCAGACATAATGCCTGTGAGGTCACTTTAAGCCTAACAATTGGGGTTCACGTACACCAGTACGGACACGAAAATAACATGAGATACACCACGCGGTACAGCTAGCGTTCGATAAAACTGGGAACCAGTTTTTCCTTTGCATTTTCATATCATAAAGTCCTTTGTGTGTTTTTTCGAGTAGACTTACCTGTGTTTATTTCTTCATTCCATTACTGGCATTCTGTGTCCGTATGCACGAATTTCTTGTGAAATAATGTGAATATTGAATTGAAGCGCCCTCTATCGGTGTGAGACATCAAATGATGACATCAATTCAGCTGTATTTCAATCTAGACGTTAATAATATACTACTAGCGTGCATGGTTGTGCGTTTCATACAAGAGATTGGTTCCCTCGGAATTGAGGGGCATGGGCTGCACCACACATACCTCTTACGACTCTCGTTGTAATAATCACATTGCACGCACATTGCATCTTAGCCGTGTGGTGACGGCGAATAGAATACATGTGTCACCACCCCAGCCCAACTTTTCCCGTCATGGGGGTCGTAAGAGACGACCGAGGGAGCTCTCCAGAGAAAGGGCAGCAGCGCTCTCTGTGAGTTAAACCACAACACCACTGCGATCGCCAACCCGCCTGCCAAGCGTGGCGATTACTGGCATTTCACCCCAAATGACGGATCTCATTGGCTGATGATGATGCACATTGCACAAAATAATTGGTTTACTGCACGGCTTGAACATTGACTATCAGATGATGTTGTGAATACTTTGCTTCACCTTTAACTGAATTCTCCATAATACTCTTAATATAACTCCTTAGTCCAAAACTACTTATAAAGTTTTATCATCTACTCTATTTACCATTCGTGGAACGCAATAAACTATCGAGTGTTGACTTCTGAAAGTCTGAATCCTATTCTCAAAAATGGACTTATTCTAAATAGTTTTTTTATACCTGAGAATCATCAAACGAGCACAGATTTAGGGTAGTTCACCAATAAGGTTAGTTCTTATCCCAGAGCGGATTGGAAATACTGTAATACGATCCGGCCGCTCGCCTGCCGCTGAACTCGCCAGCGGATTTGTGGATTTACTCGGTATTCGGGAATCTGATAACTCCATCAGATTTACGTTGAGAAAAAGTACGCGGTCGGAGGTGATTTTGGGAATATTTTTTTTTTAAACTATTTTTTACACTAATGAAAATTGGTAGTTTAAATGCAACGAACAACCCGGAATGCCGTAGAAGAGGTTTGATGTTCCGATATGAGGATCGAAATCTTTTTCAATTATTGCTTGTCTGTGTTATACTTCTTGGTTATATTGCAAGGGGTATCGTTGCGGTACATGCGGTAAAGAAGAATGTTCAACTCATATAGCAATAACTGGAATCAGTTTTTCTACTTGATCGTTCAAAAAATTTTTGTCGCTGTCTCTATGGTGAAGGAGTGTCTAAGAAGATTCTTCTAAAGATATATACCTGTTGAGGTACACGAGGCATGTACCGCAATTCGAAGTAACCAATATCTTGTATGTTTGAGTTGCATTTATACATGGTATCAACAACACAAATTAAAATAAATTAAATTTACCTCCATAATCCGAAATATGTCCTTTTACCAGGCAATACGTTAAGATGGCGGTATTTCCATACTATATAGTAAATATGTATTGGATTCCTGCCTATTTTACACACAATTCAATCATGACTACTTGTCACACAAATCTTCCTGCTGTTTTTATTTGAAGTTCCGGGATCCCCTAGTTTTCTTAAGACGGTTAGTTTCATCAAACTGTATTTGAATATCTGATT
>SJJU01036581.1:0-10560 GCA_012932125.1 Conopomorpha cramerella | reverse complement strand
GTCAAGATTTAATTTAATACTCTCCATATAATAAGAAATAAATTGAAAGAACTTGTAATGAATTCAAAAGTGTTAGTACTACTGTACGCGATCTTAACACTAAGTTTTACTGAAGGTAAGTGTAACTTTGTACTGTGTTTCAAGTCTCAATAGATTTTTTATTTGGGGAACATCCTCTTAATAAAAAATATAAGTAGTAATAGTAAGTAGGTAGGTATCAAATGCCGCTCATTTCAATAAAATATTTTTTGCTCAGTAACAATAGCTAAGTAAATACACAGAGGTACGTACCTACTTATTCCTTTCATTCGATAGGTACAGTTAGGTTCCTTCTTATAGAAGTAAAACAAGCTACGTATTTCTAGTATGTAGGTTATATTAAGTATATTTTAGTAATTACAATTTTTTAAGACCCTGTAGGTGGCATTTGATCCGAATTAAGTTCTAATTAACTTTTTTATAGGCAACCTGTGTTATTATTTTATGTAGGAATAATATTATACATTAGGTGCGTAGCATTTTCTTCTTATGGACCTTGTATTTTGAATGTACGGTGTCGATTAGATAGCTTTATTTTTTGTTATAATTAATGCTTTAACTGAAACTATTTTACATAATATGTTGGACTCGATACCGGATTCCGTCATAATGTTTCAGTGATGAGCTGATACATTGTGTAGGTATACATTAGAGATTTTTACTTGTTGGAAATAGACAAGTAATCAGGTACTTAACTGGACCATGTGTTTTAAATGATTTCAGGTCGTGATGTGACACAAACTCAGCGGCACAACCAGGATTTCCTATTACACGAGTCAGGTTTCCCACCACTCGGTCCTAAGCAAGACAAAAATACTGCGCAGAATGTGCCGCTTCAACCCTCAAATCCACTGAATGCAGATAATTTTCCAGCTCTAAGGCCACCTTCAAAGGTTCCACAAAGTCCTGGAACCACATCAACTAGTGGCAAACGTGACTATGTCGCTCCTCAGTGGACTACGCGTCGGCCATCTTCACCCTCAAATGAAGCGGCACGACCCCAACCTTCTGCAAAGCCAACAGGCATAAGAGATTATGTAGCACCGACACAGCCTACTAATGCTGGTAGCAAACCACCAAATATGAATTCATTCGAATTCCCAGCGATAAACCCGGCAGCGTCGTCTACATCTAAACCACCATCAACAACAAGTAAACGCGATTACGTGGCACCCAATTGGCCAGGATTACCCCATTCATCGGGCACAACACAATCAAGTACAAAACCTACAACAGCCCCATCAACAACAAAAAATCCTAGTTTCAGTTCAATAGTTTCTGGAACTAATAAACCAGGACCAAATATTGTACCTTCATCTCCCAAACCAGGTCATGTGACTTCAAAACCCGGAACATTGAAACCTGTTGTACCTACCGTAATACCTAATAATAGACCCAATCCGTCAAATCATAAACCAGGAACAGTGCTGCCCAGTACATTAGTGAACCAAAATGCTCACAAAGGTAACAAAAACGGGCCCACTGACAGTGAGTTGGTGACACTCAGTGAAGATTTATTGAGGAAAGATACAAATAATGCTGCCAAATTGATCACGGTCAATTTCCAAGAAAAAACTACATCATTTTCAAGCGAAGATAAAGCACCACAACCGTAAGATAATTAACTATCTCTTTACTCGTAACTATGATAAGTAGATTGGTTTTCTAACCTATATAAATCACTTTTTCGCTACCTACTTGTAAGAATCCTAGTAGGTAGATGATTAAATCAGTGAGGGATTTTCTTCTCTCTAGGGGGCGTGAAGATAAAATTGTGAGATCCTCTGAGGTTGAAACATTTTGGGTTCTCAGTGCTCAGAACAAAAACAACTAATAGACTATCTAGACTTGCAATCAGAACTAAACACATAAAATATTTGGAGCTAATAAATTTAATATTAAGAACTAATAGATTAAATATTCACAATTAATACATTAAATATTCAGATATAATAACTACAATAAATATTCAGAACGAATACATTAAATATTCAGAACTAAACACAATAAATATTTAGTACCTACAATAAATATTCAAAACTAATGCATTAATTAACATATTCAGAACTAAACACAATAAATATTCAGAACGAAATGATTAAATATTCAAAAGTAAACACATAAAAATAAGTAGGTACTAAACGTTCGCTGGACAGCCAATGAAAAGCGCTGGATACAAAAATGCGACAATATATTTTATGCTGCATTTACATGTATGTACATGTTATCTGCAGATGTATATGCAAATAAAAATCTTAGGATACAGATATCTTGTGTCAGAGGTCATGTGGTGCGCTTTAAGTAATCATGCATGACACTTACCACGAGTCACCCATACCCGAGACCGATACATTGATTTTTTACTGGATATCTGCCACTTATCCTGTCAGCTCTCCCCTTCACCTTTAATACAGTTATATTGCTTATTTGTAGTAACTAGACAATTAATACGACTGTATACGGCTCTAACATGATACATCACAACGAGATATAAAATCTAAGTTTGACGGAATATAGTTTCGAACATATTGACACTATTGTCATCTAGGGGGCGGAAATGAAATTAAAAAATTGTCCGCCTAGAAAATCTCGCATAAGATCCAAGGCACCTCTAAGTCTTAGGTAATATTTATCTACTTAATGGTTTCTTAAAATTTGGTTTGAAAAGATAATTTTGGTTTCCCGGAACAGCAGTAATCCTGTATAGCTAATCAACAAAATGATTAGGTACTCTTAATGAACAAACAAACTGCCGTTTGTATAGGTGCATATGACACTTCCTTAGATAAGTTTGATTGATACCTACCAACGTAAGAGTATTTTATCAGTGTGTCCCTTAAAATACTACACACAACAAAAAGGATGATTTTTCATTTTCCTCATTCAATGCGACGACTAAATGAAACAAAGAGGTATAAATCCTCGTGAATCTTGGTACATTTTTCGTCCATTAAAATTAAATGTCGTCCAATTCATTCTGTTCGTTATTCCCCGTCTTATCAAATTGCACTTATGTGCAATTATACAATTTAATACACTTACCTACCTAACTATGATTCATTATTTTTTACTTACAGACTATTTGTTGTACCAAGCAATGTATGGAATATGCCAACGATTCAAAAATTCATACCACTTTTGGACAACTATGAGTGGGACACGCTGATTAATGAACACGTCACGCCACAAGTAAGTTGGCAAATACTGCTCTATTGTTATTTATGCGACTTTAACCTGGTTCTTCTCAGTTTTAGTATACAATACCCTCTTTTATAAACCAACAACTTTTTTTACCTTGAACCGTTAGCATACATCACATCAGTGCCATTACAAAAAAACTCTTTTTAATAATAATCATAATAAATAAATATTTTACAACACACACATTGCCTTCATTCCATGTTAAGTAGCTAAAGCACTTGTGTTATGGAAATCAGACGAGATATATTTACTTATATATATATTTTTTCATTTAATACATATTACAAAAAAAAAAAAATACACTTCACGCCTTTAATCCCAAAGAGGGGTAGGCAAGTACCCACGGTTCACCAAGCGTATTTAACCCAACGTGACAGGGGGTGAGCCCATCGCCGTTTAGGGTTCACACACCTTGTGGTGTGCGGGTTTCATCACGATGTTGTCCTTCACCGTACGAGCGTTGCGTTGCGTACATAGCTCTGAAAAAGAGTCCCATTGGTACACGTCCAGTAGCCGGACTCGAACCCGGGACGTCCCGGTTACAAGTCAAGTGTCCGACCAACTGGACCACAGACGCTCTATATAAATAAAACACCCAGACACATCCAACAAGTGCTTAAAAGCTCATCACCTAAGCACCTGTCACCGGTGGGAATCGAACCCACGACCCTACGGAGCAGAGGCAGACATGCTGACCACTACACCAACGGGCCCGTCATTCTACCTTTCACTAATACATATAAGGAAATGTATTTACGGTTTATATTATAATGCATTACCTACATCTACATTATAGGTCGGGCTAGGCAATCAATGTACTTATTTACGATCCTAATCGAGATATCATATTTTTAGGAAAGAACAGAAGAAAACGCGTTTATGGATGCCATAATGCCCACTCAAGTTATTCGCCATTTGATGAACTTCCTCAAGGAAAAAGGTCAGTGCTATCATAATATGTATTAAAGGTCACTCGTGGTACCTATATAATATAATCGTAACTGGTTCGTATATAGATAGGTACGTACATTTATCGTACTTAATAATACAAAATATAATTTTATTCTCAGTTTGGTAAAATTGTTCCAAACTCTATTTGTCATCTTTGATAAAAAGCAAATGCCATAGAATCACTCTTGAAGCATTAATTTACTACCCACTTTTCACATGTTTAAGGTAGGTTATTCTGTAGAGGTGGTATCATTAAAATGTTATCAAAATATACTCAGTAGCTACTTTTCAAGCGACTTCAGAGTCTTTTGTAAGTCGACCGTTTAAATGCTTTTTTTGTATTTGTTCGAGGATAATTTTCGTCGTTTATAAACCTGAGACTCTAAAGTTATAAAATAATGTATTACCAAGGTGTTCCCATGATGGCTGATGATGGAAACCCAATAAGTAAAGGCGACTAGTATTCGCGCACGATCTTTTAGAACTTTATAAAATCGTGTTCCATTACTAGTCGTAGGTACTGGTTAACGATGGTTCTCTTTTCTTGCAATTAAGCAACTACACAGAAAAATATAGCAGTGTGGACCTAGTAATAAGTTTCATGTACTTAGTAATTTCTGTTTCACAGGTTATGTGACACCAGATCCAAAACAACAAAGAGACTTTCTCAAACAACTGTGGTTCACTCTCTACTCCCGCGGCAAAGGCAAAATTGGTAGTTCTGGGTTTGAGCATATCTTTGTTTCTGAACTGAAGAATAACGAGGTCAGCGGCCTTCACAATTGGATTTATTTCGCAAGAGAAGAAAGTGCAAACAGAGTTAATTATCTTGGCTACCTGAAGTATCTTCAGATGAACGACGTAAGTGTTATGTTCTGTATAATTTACCTACCTGGTACCAATTGGGCCTCCCTAAAATTATCCAAAATCAAAGAAGAAAAAGATTACTATGTGATATACCGCGAATACTTATATAATAATCATCTTTTTCATCCTGGTTCTAACAAGAGCGGAATCCAAAATATACCGGTGCTCAATCCATGAAACAGTTCGGTGGCAGCAGGGGACAAAAACTTGGCTTTGACATCCTTAATCGAATAAGTGGGAGAGCACCATTATCTATAATCGAGGCTTAGGTTGCCTTATAGGAGGACAGTGTAACTCTGACAAATGGAACTCGGAGGTATAAAACCTACGTAGTACCTACCCATGTGCTTTTTTGTTACAGAGAGGATCCTTGTTAAAAATGCATTTCAACCAACGCGGCAAGGATAAACCAGTTGATACAATGTTTATTGGAACTTCGCCCGAATTGGAAATGGCTCTGTACACGCTTTGTTTCGTTACCCGCCCCGATGTAGATTGCAAATTGAAACTTGCAGGCAAAGACGTTACTATCGTAACACATACGTTCCGGTACAGAAGTCGAAATCTTATTGGCAGTGCCTATCCCCAGTTTTAAAACAAAGTGAGGGTAGGAACTTGACCAGTCTATAAATAGTTATTGATTATAATTTAAAATATTGTCCATAAGTAAAATTAAGTGATAGTAGAAGCACATTCTTTGTGCATTTTATACATTACTAGCTGTCCCGGCAAACATTTGTTTTGCCATAATAAGTTGCCTTTGTACCCCGTGTATTGGGAGAAATACAACTGGTAGATGCATGAAAAATAGATAGTAGCCCATTCTCATACCTACTGAATACGCATATGAAATTTGGTAAAAATCGGTAAAGCCGTTTCGGAGGAGTATGGCAACGAAAACTGTGACACGAGAATTTTATATATTAGATTTATCATTAAATAACATTTGCAATCTTTTCAATAGATGATATTTATTCATCATGATGATGTAGTGAAAAAAAACGATGTTCAGTTTATTGAGAAAATCAAACAATATATGTAAGTAAAAATAATAATAATACGGTAAGCTCAGGAGGGAATAAACAATTTGTTGTGACTTGTGTGTGATATACATTACAAGCTTAATAAAGTAAATCAAATTGGTTTTGTTGTTTTACTGTATATTATTTAGTTTTTCGGAATGGCTAACCAATGATATAAAATGGTTCTATGGATCATTGAGGGCGCCCCGCCTCAAGTAGTGGACGCCATCCCGCCGATGATGATAGTCCAATTTATCGACAAAAAATATTTAAAATGACGTAGGTACAAACTTCGTATGATGTTTGCTTTGGTGAGTAGGTACTATATATAGTTAATGGGGGAGGCACGTCTATCGCCCAAATCTTGGAGATGGTCCGCAAGTGCCAAGTGCGACTGGGGCTCCAAGGGTAGCCCCCGTGCAGTGGCTCAGGCTGGTCAATAATGTACGAGTGTTCACCGTGGGTTTAAGTGGGAGCGAGTCCCAGATAAACTCGCCGTTGAGTGCACTAGCGACGGGGTATCCATACATAACGGATTTCCCCACGATAAAAAAAGGGTCCAAAAGGTTAATCCATACATTGGCGTATTGGATCCGTAGGTAGTTCATAGTATCGATAGACTTCGATATGTCTTCTCTCTCTAGTGTAATAGTATCGATACTATCGATAGGGTACATCTGCAGACAACACTAATCCATGAGTGTGACGCTAGCATCAATGATGTATCAGTCTATCAAAATGGCTGAATAGCTATTTGGATCTACAATACAACTAGAGATAAATAAAAAATATTAACGTCAAACTGACACTTTTATGGGAATGTCAAATTGTTATCGATTTAAACGTCAATGTCATCATATTTTGGGACGGCGGGCGAACGAACGACGAAGAACGAAAGACTTGCACACGAGTTTTAGTGTCGTGTATTTTCTATTGATATTTGAAATTATGCAATGATTCGCTTTTGTTTTATACGATTGCTATAGTGAGGAGTGAATAGTGGCGACGAATACCTGAGTGAAAAGTGGATTCTATATTTAAATATTTGTTAGCTAAATACGTACCTACTTGAGATCAAGTAATTAATGAGGGGTTATTTTGTATTATACCGACGAAAGCATCTCAAAATCTTCAACAATGAATCAGTGTAAATCTATACTGGGACATGTGCAAAAAATTAGCAACAGTTTCTGTCATTTTCGTGGGCGTAAGCCGGACGTATTTTCAAAAAGTCAATATTCCACTAAAGAGCTATTGAAAGAGGCATACTGTCGTACTAAGTTAAAATGCCGATGTAAGTTGTGGTGATGCTTATTTGTAACTTTAACTTTTTAATTTTTAAACAGACTGCTTAACAGTGTTGATATTTTTTTGTAGCTAAAAAGCTCCCTCAAGATGTGAATCCTCGTGGAGTTTTTGCATGTAATGAGCTGGATTTGTCTGAAGTTAAAGTTTATGGATTTGATTATGACTATACACTGGCCCATTATAAACCAAGTCTTGAACATCTACTGTACAATTTGGGAAGGGAGTACTTATTGGAAAAATACAATGTGAGTAAAAATATAATATACTAATGATCTGAGGTCAATAAAAGTAGCTAATGAATACACACACATTGAAAAATCATTGAGTAAATAAATATGTGGCGTCTAAATGTAAGAGTAAGGCACTCTTTTTTTACTGGTTCTTAGATGCATTCAATTTGTGTCTAGACTTACACTCCATATTAAAGCAAAAATTCAGATAATATTCTGAAGCAGATATGTAACCCAACATCACCATTGCTGGGTATTTTTGGGTACTTGTACAAAATTCAAGTCAACTATACTGTGTACAGTATGAAAAAGTTTTGCATTAATAAAACATAATAATTAAATCATAAAATATTAAAAATGGTTAATAATTTATTGTGCTATGCTGTGCTGTGTACATCACCACAAATCTACTATATAAAAATAAGTCAGGTTTTCCTTCCTGACACTATAACTCCAGAACGCACGAACCGATTTCCACGGTTTTGTATTCGTTGGAAAGTCTATGCTATAAAAAAATTTCAGAAAAATTTGAACAGAAAAGCGTGAAAACGAAACAAAGCCACATGGTGGCGAAATGGAGTTTGCCGTGTTTGCTAGTTTCATATAACAATACTTACTTACTTACTTAGGTCCTAGCATACCCGGGGGGTACATAGGGCCTTGCAGATATCTCTCCATGTCCCTCTATCCAGCGCTGCCGTCTTTGCGGCACTCCAGTCAACGCCCGTCGCCCTGAGCTCGGAGTCCACGGAGCGCCGCCACGTGTGCGCTGGTCTTCCTCGTCTCCGCTTCCCGCTAGGGCGCCAGTCGAAAGCCACACCCGCCGGATCGTTCTCGCCTCTTCGTAGCGCGTGGCCAATCCATCTCCATTTGCGCAGAGCGATTTCTTCGCCTATCGGTTTTTGGAGGCATTTGGTCCATAGCTCCGTATTTGTAATAGTGTTTGGCCAGAAAATTCTCAGTGACTTCCAAACTGGGCGGAGTTGAGCGAATGCTGCTTGTGCCTTCTTTATTCTTGACTCGATGTCGCGTTCTGCACCGCCGGTTGTTGTTAGGATGCTGCCAAGATAGCAGAACGAAGTCACGGAGTTTAGGGGATTGTAGCCGTGTCCCTAACACGGCTTCTGAATTTTTGGAGGAGATTCTCATGTCGACAGTTTTAGTATTATTGATCCGCAATCCTATATGCATTGCTGCATCTTGGAGTGCTGACAGTTTACTCCTCAACTGGTCTATCGTTGGCGAAATCAATACTATGTCGTCTGCGTAGTCCAGGTCCTCTAAAGTCCCACCAAGCCATGGCAATCCTCTAGCCTGTTTTACAACATCCCTCATGACGTCATCGAGCAGAATAATTAACAGCAACGGAGAAAGGAGGCACCCCTGCTTGACGCCCGCAGTGTTGAAAATAGGTGAGCTAAGAGCACGTCCATGCACCACCCTGCAGTTACTTCCTAAGTAGAGGGCCTTGATGAGCCGGATCATTTTTGACGGTACTCCTCTACCACTCAGGCTTGACCATAGCGCATTCCAGTCCACGGTGTCAAAGGCCTTTTCAAAGTCCACAAAGGCCAGATATACTTCGGACTGCCACTCAACACACTGCTCGTTTATGATGCGCAATGTATTCACGTGGTTGGAGCAGGATCGTCCAGGGCGGAAACCGGCTTGCTTCTGTCGCAGAGCCTTCTCGATTAGTGTAGACATACGGTTAAGTAACAACTTCCCTAACACTTTTGCCGCAGAGGGCGGCAAAGTCATGTCAGTTGTCGCACTCCGACAGGTCACCCTTTTTGGGCACTTTCACGAGAAGTCCCTCTTTAAATTGGGCCGGAACAGTTTCAGTCTCCCAAATCCTCAACAGCAGGGGTTATAAAATGTCTGCGGAGCAAACGGGATCGGCCTTCAGCATCTCAATGTTAATGTTGTCAATCCCCGGAGCTCTACCAGATTTCATTTGTCGTATTGCTACGACGACTTCGCGAAAGGTAGGAGGGGTTGTGGGGATATTTAACATATCAACAGACTTTTGGGGCCGCTCCTCACCGCCAGACGTAGCATTTCCGCATCGCGAGAGTAGTTCACTGAAGTGCTGGGTCCATCTTTCCAGCTGCTCAACGGAAGTGCAGAGGAGAGTTCCGGACTTGCTTTTCAGTGGTTTTGTTGCTCGGGGCTTCTTTCTACCACTCAGAGTCTTAGTGGAGTTATATAACTCTCTCATGTCTCTTCTCTGTGCAGCGGAATTTGCTCGTTCAGCGAGTTCATCAGCAACACGGCGGCGATCGCGGCGGGCAAGGCGTCTGATGCGGTTTCGCAGGGCTCCGTACTCCACTTCAGCCAAGGACTTCGCTGCCACATCGCCAGCAGACATGGCGTCATTCTTGGCACGGCATCGTTGCTCAATTGCCTGCCACAGTTCATCCGACATCCATTACCGCCTCTTATTCGACACGAAGCCAAGTATTTCCTCGCCGGCGCCAGTGAAGGCAGAGCGCACACGATTCCAGGTTTCGTCCAGCTGTTCGTCTTCCAGCTCTGCAAGCAGTTCATACTTGTTGTGTAGGCTGATGCTAAAAGCTTCCCTGCAAGCAGGGTCCTTCAGTTTGCCCACGTCGAACTTCCTGTTTGCTCCTTCTGACTTCTTCCGAATGGCAGCAATTTTGAGACGTAACTCTCCCAGCACCAGGTGGTGGGCGCTGTCTATGTCCGCACCGCGCTACCCGGACGTTCCGCAGAGAGCGCGCTCCAGTTCCGGTTATATTGTGATGTGATCTCAATTTGGTTTGGGTTCGACTTTATCAGGCGATACCCAAGCTTCCTTGTGGCACTCCTTGTGTTTGAACATTGTACCCCCTATAACTAGGCCGTTTGAAGAACAGAAGTCACCGAAGAGTTCTCCGTTTTCGTTTATAGCTCCGGCGGCTCCGAAACGACACATATAA
>SJJU01036564.1:7462-19165 GCA_012932125.1 Conopomorpha cramerella | reverse complement strand
TAGACTAGGGCGACCCCCTTGTTGGGCGCCAATGTAGACTAGGGTGACCCCCTTGTTGGACGCCAGTGTAGATTAGGATGACCACCTTGTTGGGCGCCAGTGTAGACTACGGTGACCCCCTTGTTGGACGCCAGTGTAGATTAGGGTGACCACCTTATTGGGCGCCAGTGTAGACTAGGGTGACCCCCTTGTTGGACGCCAGTGTAGATTAGGGTGACCACCTTGTTGGGCGCCAGTGTAGACTAGGGTGACCCCCTTGTTGGACGCCAGTGTAGATTAGGGTGATCACCTTGTTGGGCGCCAGTGTAGACTACGGTGACCACCTTGTTGCGCGCCAGTGTAGATTAGGGTGACACCATTGTTAGGCGACGGTGTAGACCAGGGTGAAACCCTTGTTGGATGCCAGTGCAGACTAGGGTGACCACCTTGTTGCGCGCCAGTGTAGATTAGGGTGACCACCTTGTTGGGAGCCAGTGTACACTAGGGTGACCCCCTTGTTGGGCGCCAGTGTATACTAGCGTGACTCCCTTGTTGGGCGCCATTATAGACTCGTGTTTTTCAGGAATAAATAATACACGGCCACAATTACTTACATGAGATCGTATATTTATTAATTATATAGCATGTAAAATACCAAAACATGTACTACAATTTTATTTAAAAACTAAAATGTAAATACCTAATATCTATAAGCTAAGGCAAACGTTTTCATTATTTAAAATAACAACTATATAATATAAACCAATTCGCATAACAGACGTATAAAATGTAATCTAAAGCTTAAATCTACAAGAAACGTTGGTGTTTTTTTTTATTTAAATCATTTTTCAAATGATTATAGGCCTCATTAAATATGTTATTATAATTGATTATTTTCTCACTAAAAAATCTTTTTATTTTCGAGTATGTTAGAGACTTCTCACAATAAATGCCTTATTAAATATGTCTATGATAAAGTTATACTTGGTATAAACTTACTTTGTCGGTTCATTCACTCCTGCAGCCCTAGCACAGGCGTCAAGAAAGACACGACACAGAACAAATACACGCTGTGGTTGGCTGCTATGTCACACATCGTGTGACTCAGTTTGTTTCAACCAATCACAGCGCGTCATATGTCTTGTCACTTATTTCTTGGAGGACTGTGCTAGGGGGGCTGAATGTCGTCGGCTGCCTCGTTTTTTTCTAAACGTCAGTTTTGGATTAAAAGTCTACTTGTTTTTGGTCTGAGTTTACTGCTGTACGACTGAATGACGTTTTTTTTTTGACAGATTATGGTTCCAACTTCTGTTATTAGTGGCGCATTCTAAAAAATATATATTTAGTGTAACATGCACCGTTTGGTATTACACCAAATATAACTTTAATATTTAATTGTTGGTAATAAATAGCTACGTGTATTTTAACAATGAAACGTATCTAGGATGTCATCGATAGTCTGAGCCCTTGATTTTATAATCCTACTTTATTCAAGCACATATACCTACATACCAATTAAGGTACTAGTAATGCTTGTGAACCTACTGGTTACGTTTATTTCGCTGTTTAAAATTGGTTTATATATTTTTTTTTGTAGTAACCTACCTAACGAAGGTACCTACGGGAAAAAATGAGTACTCAATGGGGATTTTCAAACTCCAAAAATCTCTTATCTAGATGTCGCCAGTAGGTGTCCAGGGGGACTTCTGTCAGTTGTATTTTAGTACACTTTTTTTTAAATAATTGGGTAAGTTATTCAAACTTCAGACTCCTTTGTAACATGTAAACGAATACGATAAAGAAATTAACTGTCACCTTCAATACTGACTGCTTGAAGTTAGTCATTTCCTTGACTTTTATACCCCTAATACAGCTAGCGCCATCTGTCATAAATAACTGGGCACTGAAAATTCCCCATTGAACTAAATCTACATTGTATAGTATTTACAATAATGTTTATAGGGTTGTTAACTTGACTGATGGGGGTTAACTGATAACGTTGAAATGGCACAAAAATAAATGATTCGAAAGTGCTACTTTAGAAAAAATACTTTGATTTACCTTCTACTACCGTCATATACTCTTTTTCGTCTATTCCAGAGATTTGCAAACCATTTTTTTCTGCTGCTCAATGTAAAAATGTATGGTTTTTCAGTACTGCCAATTTTCACCAATGGGGAATTTTCAAACTGTAAAAAAATCTTATCTAGATGTCGCTAGTAGCTGTTGAGTTACATTTTAGTACGTTATTTATTATTTGGGTAAGTTATTTAAACTTCAGACACGTTTGTATCATGTGAACAATAAAACAAAATACTGTCACCTCCAATACTGACGTGCTTGAAGTTAGTCATTTCGTTGACATTTATCTCCCTAAAACAGCTAGCGCCATCTGTCATAATTAAGAGGAATAAGGGCCCTGAAAAATCCCTATTTAAAACCACTGTAACCCTGAATGAAATAAATGATTGTGAGCTACATATATTTGTATAATAATATAACAGATTCACTAAGCGACATTTTGACAGTTGGCATCCCGAGTTCTTTAATATAGAGCAGTGGCGTGCACACCATATAGGCAAAAAGACACTGCCTACCTTGGTATTTTGGCTACCCATCATAATATTAGAATTATTGCTAGATCTTTTTGTTGTACTCACGACATAGGCTAACGAAGGTCCTATGTTTTGTGGGTGGTTACCTATAGGTACATAGGTGTCAATCCTTGGGTATTACTGCCTACCTTGTCGTAAAAGTCAGTGCACGCCACTGATATACAGATGTAAGAAATACTCGATGTTAGTGGAACGATACATCAACTAGGATCGATGAGACGTTTGACAATTTGAATGATTTCTCTATACAATGAATTATGTTAATATTGGACAATGTTTTTCATTTCTACCTAAGTATCTAACTAACTAAGTTGGCCGTCGACGGAACCTCCAATTTTCATTTTGAACAATTCGGAGAAATATTGCGTTATGCGATTCTCTTCCTTGCGTCAGGTGTTGTCTGTTGCATTGAAATCTAGTTTTGTGTGGTTCAATAATTGTGATGATGTTGATTTAGCAACGGGAAGGGTATTGTTTCTCTTATCAAAATACATTTCTTCAGGCGTTGAGCTGGTATATTCAGCTGTGGTTGGGAACGACTCCGTGGCTTCACTCTCTGTATTTTGCGTAGCGGTAACCGTCGGCGGCTCCTCTGAACTTTGGTTGCCTCTCACTGTGGAATTGCTTCCTCCTGGAACAGAAAAACATCATAATGTATATTAAGGCGAAAATAATAATCTATATTAATCGTTAATTTAATAAATCTGGAGATGTGATACGCCGCTCTTTCCCATCACTGCAACTAAACTGCCCCCTAATAACTCATTTGAAGGTTAATTCACAAAAATAAATGTAAACATTCAATTGAGCTGAATTGTCCTTTTGAAAGCATACTGAACCGGATTGACTCTACCTAGAGATTTTCTATAACTCTATAATAGGTAGATATCGCTATGCATTAATGTCCTAATGTGAAAATACAAATACCTACTTATGTATCACTAATTCATACTGTAAAAGCGCCCCAAGCAAAATGGTCTTGGAAACGTTGTTGATCACGTAAATATGAACTACTTTTTCTATGGCGACAATGGCGGGAAAATTAAAAAAAAAAAATCATATCCATACAAGAAAGATTTTTAAGAACAACATCGGTGATGATTATTTTGTATGAAGATGAAAAAAAAATATTTTGCCCACATCTCGGTCATAGAAAAATCGCGTCTAGGGCCATGCTCGGGGTCCTTTTACACGCAGTATACCCACAAGACATGTTAACCCTTAATTTGATTTCGATAAGTATACTTAACAGTGGTATTTGAAAAAAAATTACGAGTTAAATATTTGCGTTTTTGCCTGAATATGAACGTTTTTTATTTTTTGATTATGTCTATTATGGAAGAATTGTTGTTTTTGTTTTGTTGGCACACTCATTTTGGCAGTAGTGAGTCAAAATGGCAACAAACCGCAGAGCTCTCCGCGTTGTGAAGGTAAATTTGATTATTTTTCAGTAAAAAGTACATGCATTATAATTGTAATTATAATATTCGATGGATGCACTTATAAGTAATATTTTTAATTCATTTTTATGCATTCAAACCCGCCAGGACACATTTTATAAGCCAATGATAAAAGCGTTGAGCCCGCTCAACAAAGTTGGATCATAGGTAAAGTAGTAGGTATTTATTGTGTTGAGTATACTCAACAAAGTGGCATGGTGTAGGTTTTGCTTTTGTTGTTTCTTCTGTGTTTGGTTTCCGATTTCTATGTAATAATGCAAATGTTTTCACTTACCTGTGTTGCAATTGTAACAGTTTTATTGTGCTTTAACTTTGTGTTTTTTGTCTTACAAAAGAATAACACATTTACGATTTTACAATTACTTGATATAAGAAAAAGTTTAAAAAATTAATGAGTATTTTACAGTATATAATAATAGTATTCTATTTAAATATAGTAGTACCTATATTAGTATTTTAATTTATTTTTTATACTTTTTCTTATACTTATTTTTTGTAACATCCAGAGTTTACTACACGCATATTATGTTTACTGCATTTTGGTTACGGTTCATAATTACTGGGCTTGGTTTTCCTTCTTATGATCATTCAAACATCTATGCTAGCTTTTGCTTTCTCTTCTAGCATGTGCTTATTATATTCACAGGATTCAAGGTCGAGCCATATACTGGCGTTGGTCCCAACGGTAAACGCTGCTTCTGATGTAAGTGGGGCTACGAGCACTGACGATGAAAATAACGAGGAAATCGTTAGCATGCTTAGACTACGAGGTTCTATATCTTCTGAAGCACCATCGATTGCTTCCTGTCTTGAAGGTATAGATTTATCTGGCAATGAATCCGACGATTTCACTCCTACACTCCAGCCACGTTCAGAGCAGCACGATGACGTAGATAATGGCATAAGCGAAAGCGATGACGAAACTACCCGAGCACCAAATATAAATTTATTGTCGCACACAATACCGCAAGTTTCTCCCATTTCGAATATACCTTTAGTCACTACATCATTTATACTTGACCAAATGACGAACTCAGCTGCACCATCCCCTCACAGCAGTTTTTATGGGGATTGCAAAGCTACCCTCGTACTTGGACTATTGGGCCGCTGACACCCGTTACTCTAAAGTTGCCGATCTCATGTCATTGAAGCGTTACCAAGCCAGACATATATGCAGATGCCCATCCCGTCACAAAAGTCAAAAGATACTGCAAAGTTGGGAAACAGAAAGTAGAAGTTCTCTACCCAGACATTGTTGAAACACGGAACCGAATACGGTCGGTGCACGTACTGGAAAAAAGGTTTTACAGTGTACTGTCTGAAATGCAAAGTAGAACTGTCATTTTAATTATCACCACACAAATAAATGTTTAACTTGCTTGTCTTTTAATATATTACATTATTTTTTCATTCTAATTGTTGTTTTTATTTTTCTAAACGAACTTAGCATCTCATTGACTTTGTTAAGCCCGCTCAACAGTTACAGCGGCGGTATATATCTCTTATCATCTGTTTTTGTTGAGCATACTTAACATAGTATTTTGAAAAAACCGTTAACGGGAGATTTTTTTCAGCATTTTTCCTAGCATCTTTGTGGGACTAATAACAATAAACAACAACAAAAAAATATTTTTTTACGAATAATTTTTTTGCCAAATTAAGGGTTAAAACAATTATTGTCTGTCCTTAACTTAAAATATTTATGTATAAAAATGTGTTTCTACCGTAGAGTCTCTTCCGCGTTTATTTTATAGGTACGAAAAGAACAAGCGTAAATATTTGAACTTATGGACTTTCGTAATCGCTCCAGCGTTGAACGTGATTGTGCTAAAGATAGCCCGCTGGAAGCTTCGGTTATTGCATTCCACTCAGCGCGGCTTACGCATCTTGTTTATCGCAAAGCCGTTCCATTTTACAAATATCTTGGAAAGCGTCGAATTTAGACACTATTAAAGGAGTATAATGTGGTTTGCCGGCCTCGGACGGGGGTGTTATATGTTTTGTGTGCCCTATGTGACATTATCTTATTAAGTTATCTATCCTGTATAGACTAGCCAGATAGATAGCTCCTAAACTATAACACTTTAGTTAGAGAATGTTAGCTTTAATAGGTAGCAAATAACCTCCTTTACATGAACCTTTTGCTATGGCCAGATCTTCACCAGTCACCCTCTATATCTATATACATATTATATAAAAGAAATTCGTGTTAATTACACTATTTATAACTCAAGAGCGGTTGAACTAATTTGGCTGAAAATTGGTGGAAACATTAGCTTAGAACCAGGAGAAGGATGCTTTTTTATAAAAGCACAAAGTTTCCTATCAAGGTATCCCCGTGATTCAAAGTCGTTCTTTCAATCATAACTAACATTTTTATACGATAATTTGATATACAGCAGCGTGTAAAAAGACCTAACTGATTCATCACTGAGTCATCATCGCCCAGCCCAAACCCTGGACCCTAGAAAGCTGAAATTATCCTTTTATGAAATTTACGAAAGATAGGAAGAGGATTTTTCAAAATTCGTTCCCTAAGGGTGAGAAGCTTCTATGAGAAATCTTGGAGTTATGGTTCTGAAACTTGATGGTAGTAGCATTTGTGTAGAAATTATAGAATACGTAATTACTTTTTTTTAAATTTCAACTCCAAATCGACTTGTAACGAGCAATGAGGTAAAAAGGCTGAAATATTACGAACTTGTGGGCTCGACAGATGTTGTACTGTCTTGACTATTAATATGAATATCTAGGGTGGCCTGTGCCCAGCAGTGGATGTAGATTAGCGAAATAGGTCCACCCGTTCCGGAGTTATGGAATGACAACGAAAAGTGGCTTTGATTTTTATATATAAGATTAGTACGCGGGTGAAATCGCGGGGCGTTCACTAGTAGTTTTAAATATTTGTCTGTCTACTAAACCTAATTTATAAGAATTGTTATTGTTGACTGTAAAATTTGTCGGTTAGCTAAATACGTTTTCCATGAAAGAGCGCTGCTTTCTGAGTCACAGGATATACTCCCAGTTCAGAGGCAGACGCAACTAGGTATTTATATTAATGTACATATTTAAGCTACACCATTTACTGTGAAATACCTAAAATATTATGTATACTAGCAATACTTGTAGCTTGGACAAATAAATTATTATTATTATTAGTCATTAATAATCGTATAAGAAATCTTACAGTCGTAATTAACTTACATTTAAATGAAGCCGATGTTAAGACCCATATACTTACTCGTATGTATGTAGCTTGAATCTGTTTGCTTGTATGTACGTAGTGTTTAAAAAAAAAATTACCGTCTAATCTAAGTCCTTATAAAAAACTACTGTTTTTAAAAGGCATAATAAGGGACTTAGATTTTAGAGAACTTAAATAAAATATAAGTAGGTACTCTTCCCACCTTTCCGATATGCACAACAAATTTTTCATAAAAATCTGTGCAGCAACTTGGAGCAAATCGACGGGGTAACTTTGATCTGATGCAGAAATAAATGTCTGCTTAATTTGCAGTAAAATTAAAATTCGGGAAGCAGGAGTGTGCCTCCTGCTTTTTGTTTAGTAGACTCTTTCTTTTTTGTTTAGGTACAAAGCCTAAAGAATAAGGAATCTTTTTGTTTTTAAAAAGTTTCTAAAAGGTATTTGTCTTGTCTTGTATCCCCGTAATTCGAAGTCGATCATTCAATCATAATTAATATTGTGACACGATAATTTGATATGATACAGCGTATAAAAAGACTCCGAGCAATGGTCTTAGTAACGTTGTTGTGCTCGTCAATGTGAACAAAATTTCCATCTCCATACAAAATGTCATCTTGTCATCAATTTTTTTTTCATTTCCTATATACAGGCTGACTTCGGAGTCATGATCTCAAAATCTTTTTAAATCAGAAAATTATAGCGATTCCAACAGTATAGTTATTTTTGTGACTGATACATTAACCCCCATCAGTCAAAACTTGTTCAAACGTATCATTTGTTATCCAACATATGCAAAAAAAATGTATGGTCGCACTAACATTTAGAACAAAAAAGCTATCAATGTTCAGGAAAAGAAGTATACCATTAAAATTGCTATCATTTACTGAGTAAGAAATCCTAAGTCCGGATCATGACCCCGAAATCATTATATGTATAATGTCATAGTAAAAGTTGTTCATATTGACGAGTCCAACAACATTTCTAAGACCATTGCTCAGGGTGCTTTTACACGCAGTATAGGTAAGTAGGAACCTGACTACAGGCAACATGTTATTAAGCAACAACCGATAGTTCACAATACAGATTACGTAAGATATACAAAAGCCATAAAACTGTCTCAGGTGCCAACGTTATAGGGAAGTTCAAACGATTTTTTTAAAGTTCTTTTGTTTTACGAAACGATAAACTGCAACGCGAGATGAAAGCTATCTGTAATGTAAACGAAGCGTATTTTACGATCTCTGGCAACAATGAAACACTAGTTAAAATTTAATGACTCCAGACTCCTGTAATGGCCAATTAATCATTAAATTAACGACACTTGCGAGCGATTTTGTTGAATTCATTGATATCTATTTGCAAACTACGTGATGTGTTTGATTGGGTAGAAATTATATAGTTTCTACTAGCGTTCTGCCCCGGTTTCGCACGAGTGCAATTCATATACTAAATGGGGCTCTATTATTCATGTAATGTACTAAACAGCTTCCCTGGATGCACTCTATCTACTGAAAGAAATCGCATTTCAAATCCGTTGCGTAGTTTTAAAGATCTAAGCTAAGCGGCGTCCTCAGGGCGATATCCGATAGTGTGGAATGTTCACTAATCGGCTCTATGATGGGTAAAACAATATCGCTATTTAAAATAAGTTACTAACGTACATCTACTCGTCGTTATTAACAATAAAGGATCTCTTATTTCAGACCAAAAACAACTAGACTTGCAATCCTAAACTGACGTTAAGAATAAATGGGGAATTTTTTTTGACGTTTTTCTGACGGATTTTCGGGCAGAGAACTATCATCACTGTCAAACTTTGTTTGAATGAATGAATTCGTGCGTTCTGGAGTTATAGCGTCAGGGAGGAAAACCCGACTTAATTTTATATAGTAGATAATGGGATCTCTTAGTTGTCTGATATCTCAGACCAAAAACAACTAAACTTGCAATCCTAAACTGACGTTAAGAAATAAATGGGGAATTTCTTTGAGCGTTTTTCTGACGGATTTTTGGGGAAGAACTGTCATCATTGTCAAACTATGTTGAAAAGTAACGACAGTAATGACAGTTCTCCGCCCGTAAATCTGTCAGAAAAACGTCAAAGAAAATTCCCCATTGAGACAACGATTTGCCAAAATGCATGAGTAAGAGAAAATATCTTTTGTGCTTCATACTGCGTAGCAGAGTATATCTGGATCCAAACTGTCAAATTTACCTCATTTTCCTTACATTGTAGTGGGAAAGAGACAGACTGAAGGTGGTACAGTCGCCATAAGATATATGTAAGCTGTGAAGTTAGTCACATATATCGGAGCAACATTATATTTCAATATATTAGTTACACTAGACATGGGCTATTATATCGGACCATATAATTCGTCAAAAATATAGGAACAGCGACTTTTGAATAAATTCGTCACATACAATTAGGTAAAAATATCGAAACAAACTGAAAGTCAAAGGTATCTACTACCTTCATAGCTACCATATATCTGATGGCGACTGTACATGGCATGCAATCTAGTTGTTTTGATTTGCTCTGAGTTTGACATTATTATTATTTTTTAATTATAACATGGGAACAGCGGGAGATAAACTTTGTATTATAATATTATTTAGAGATTGTATACCACCCTAAAATAATATCTCTACTTGATGTTTTATTTGTTTACGTATGACCCGTTTAAAGTTGACAATGTTGGTTTTTCCAAACAATTAAATTGAAATGATGGATTTTTTACATACATACTTTTACACACATTAGGAATGATTTGGATTTTTTACATATACATACTTTTACATACATACATTTACACGTGATGTAAATGTATCATGTTCGTTCACACAATCACGTTTAGAGTGTGACAAAACTTATTTCAAAAGAGATCTGTGCTTGAGAGAAGTTTCAGAATACGGGTCCTAGAAAGAGGTTATGGGCGGTCTTCGGTTAGGTACACAGTATGCAAGTTCAGTCAAAATTAGTTCAATACTTTTCCGTAAAGAAGTAACAAATATTTACACTCGCATCTCATGCAAAAAAAAAATGACGTTTACACTCTCTGGATATTCAAATGAACACAGATAAAATAGTTGTTTTTTATCATTAAGAACAAGCGTTTGACCACCATCCTGTCTGATGTTAAGCATTGTTAAACATTTTGCCAATAATGTATGACAAATTAAAATACATTTACGCCTATAATGTAAATACTTTTTTAATTTTAATTTTTAAAAAGTTGTTCATATTGACGAACCCAACAACGTTTCTAAGACCATTGCTCGGGGTCCTTTTACATTCTGTATAGAATTTCCAAAATTATCGACAAAACAAAACGTATACAATATCTGATCCAGGACAAATTGGGGAAACAATTTCTTTTATGTCAATAAGTATCTATCTGGATCTAATTTCATAGCCCTGCGTGACATGCTTTTCGTATATAAAAGTCAGCTGTTTGCTAATGTAGGGTAACGGGTAAGGAACCGCGCCGCCCGCCCGCCCTGTCACTACCGGCCCAAAAACTTTCGCATCGGTAACCCCCGCGCCTAAGAATAACTTTCCTTTTATTTCTAATAGTAGGTCGACCAATAATATTAATACAGGTATAGTATATATAATGGTCCGACCTAATTATGTAGTTTATGAACAGGGTTAGGTAGGTACGTCGAGTCTTAGCTGTCTGTACCACTCTTTTTTGCAATTTTTAGATTTTTACTCCGTTCTATTCCTTGTCGAAAGGCGCATATTTCTACATTTTTGAGGTATTCATGCAAAGTATCTTAAACCCTACATGAAAACTGGGCTAAATTACTAAAATTGGCCTAAGTATGTATCGTACTAAAACAAAGTATCAAAAATGTAACGTACTTGGATTATGATTTGTCTTGCAGCTTACTCTCTTTTAATTCGTAGTACATATGATACTTGAAACAAACAACTTGTAAACAATGATAAAAACAACTTTAACAAAACGGTAAGAGCTATCGAGAAAAAATCTTTTAACATGATATGTAATAACCTCTTTTTTATGTACCTATGTTCGCGGATAAGATCGCATTAAGAACCGTTTTCGATGATTCCCGATTTTTTATTGGAAAGGGAGATAACATTTTATCCCTAGATGAGAGAGGTCCCATGAAAAGGAAACTAGGGTCGGGCGCCATACTATGGGTAATAGGTCGGATAATAATATTGTTCTCGGTGTGTGACAGGGATGGCACTAGATTAATGGTACGACACCGTCACTGGCATACAGCGTAAAATACATTACTTCAAGCCCTCATGTTCCTCGATTTCTGTGGCTAGCGTCGAGACCACCATCACGTCAGAAATCGAGGGGAAACATAGAAAATCGTACGGAATTCTTACTTTTAGTTTCCTAATTCAAGTTGGTTCTTTTTTGTTGATAATAGCCCGATAGCTATATGGACAAAAAGAATTAGT
>SJJU01036560.1:0-12664 GCA_012932125.1 Conopomorpha cramerella | reverse complement strand
ATTTATATTATAGTTTTTCTAAGTTTTATTGAATTGTACTGTTTGTGAATCCAAATAAAATTAAATAAATTATCCATCAGTATTTCAAATGTCATGCTAAAAGTATCCTGAAGACACGTCTTGTCCAATACATTAGGGATATGACTTTTTACGTATGCTGATATAGTTTTGTTCGTGTTTAATTCATGGTGATTTATAGCATATATGGGTAGTTGACTTGAGAATCGGATAATGTCGTTGAGCTAGCTTTCTTTTATTAATTCATCATCAGCCACATAACGTCCACTGCTGGACGAGGGCCTCCCCCAATGATTTCTGTCATTTGGGGTGAAATGCCAATAATCGCCACGCTTGGCAGGCGGGGGTTGGCGATCGCAGTGGTGTTGTGGTTTAACTCACAGAGAGCGCTGCTGCCCGTTCTCTGGAGGGTTCCCTCGGTCGTCATTCTTACGACCTCCATTGACGGGAAAAGTTGGACTGGGGTGGTGACACATGTATTCTATTCGCCGTCACCACACATCTTTTATTAATTAGGTGTAAATTATCAGTATGTAAAATTACTCATAGTTAATTTTTTCACATTACAGGACTCATCTGGTTCATAGTGCCAGTGTCAATGATCATCTGCAACGACGTGATGGCCTACGTTTTCGGATTCTTCTTTGGCAAGACTCCGCTGATCAAGCTCAGCCCAAAGAAGACTTGGGAGGGTTTTATCGGTGGCGGATTCTCTACTGTCGTTTTCGGGCTTATGGTAAGAGGGTTTTTCCTTATCTTCTGGTACCAAGATTTTCTTGCTAGTTGACATTGTTCAGTGTTGTTTGCAATATGAGCATTTTTAGTTTACATATGTGTCTTCCTTATACTACCTCGTGTGTTCATAAGTTTTGAGACGAAATAAAAGTTGCATAACTTTTTTAATAATTTACTTATATTTCTAAAATTTTCCGTGCACATTAAATAGACACTTACCAACAATAAAATATATTTGTTATTCGAAATGACCGCCCCTATTTTTAATACAGGCCCTTAGACGATTTGGCCAGTCATCAATTACGGCACGAATCTTTTCCAGCGGAATTAGCTTTGCTTCTCGGACAAGGGCTCGCTTCAATGACTCCAAGTTTGGGTTGGACTTTCGGCAGGCCCTGAGCTCTAATTCCGTCCATAAAGAATAATCAAGCGGGTTGAGGTCGGGACTGGAGGAGAGCCATTCGTCCGCCGCGATGAAGACCGGAACATTTTCTCGCAACCAAGCTTGGGTGGATTTTGCCTTATGGGATGGCGCCGAGTCTTGCTGGAAAACCCAAATTGTGAAATAAAGTATGAGACAGGGGTTTCACGACAGACTCTAAGATGTCACTTTGGTAATTCTTGGCTTTCACCTTGACGCCTTTTTGGCAGAAATGGAGTGGAGTGACACCTTCGTACGAAACTCCCCACCATACCCTCACACTGGCCGGATGATGAGACCGCGAGACATTCCGTGCTGAAGCTGGGACATCCTTGCTACTTTTGGCATACACTTTATTATTTTGTCGATTGAACTTTTCTTGGACAGTAAAGATTTTCTCATCGGTGAAGAGTATCTTCCTCGCATCGTGTCTCTTAAGCAGTATTGGACAACGTTCGCGTCGCAATTTACGAAGGCGATCGTTTAAAAAGTGAACTTCCCTACGGCTATACGCCTTTACCTTCAGATCATATTTCAGTATTCTGTTCACTGAAACGCGCGAAATATTAGTCTGCAGAGCGAGTTTCTTCTGAGTGCGACATTCGGCGAAGTCTCTCTCTGATGATTTTGATGTTCGCAGGCGTCCTCACAGAGCGTGGCCGACCACTTCTTTCACGATCTTGCAAAGAACTTGTCTCTTTGTATCGTTTAATAGTGTAATACACGAAGTTACGGCTCACTCCAAAAGTTTTCATCTCACGGAAAATCTCCATTGGTTTTTTTCCTACCTTATGTAGCGAAATAACGGTCGCACGTAATTCTGTAGTTCCCTCCATCGCGAGAAAATTAAAAGAAATGAATCTGTCAATCATAAAAATTGAAAGTTAACATTCCAAATTCAAAATTGGAAAAAGAAAAAATTATCAGCCAGTAACATTTTTTATTTTTTTTTGAGTATAAAGTTTGTCTCAAAACTTATGAACACACCAGGTATATTTGCGAGCTAGAGACAGTACACTAGACAGTGGATTTCCGCCAACGATTTTACTGGTATAAAGTTCTGTATTATTCTTAAAATTTTGTACTTGTATTGTTTTTTCCATGTACATATTTAGCTTACCATTCGCAATGTGTTACGGAACATTACAATTCTTAAACTAACAGAGTGAACAGAAACTTTAAACGCATATTTGCAACATACAAACGTCTACCCCAGCCCAACTTTTCCCGTCTTGTGGGTCGTAAGAGGACCGTGGGAACACTCCAGAGGCCGGGCAGCAGCGCTCTCTGTGAGTTAATCCACAACACCACTGCGATCGCTAACCCGCCTGCCAAACGTGGCGATTATTGGCATTCCCCCCCCCTCCCCAATGATCATGGAAATCATTGCCCTCGTCCAGCAGTGGACGTCGTGGCTGATGATGATGATGATGACATACGTCTAGGAAATTGAATTGTAAAAAAAGTTTTGTGTAATTATATTAAAAAAAATAACTGGTACCTACTAGAAACCATAAATATTTGTTGTATCCATATTTCTATGGTCTTTGAATGACAGATCTCGTACGCAATGTCCCGCTACCCGTACTTCGTGTGCCCGATCGAGTACTCGGAGTCTCTGGGCCGCATGACCATGGACTGCGAGCCCTCGCATCTCTTCCGCCTTCAGGAGTACACCGCGCCGCTCGTTCTGCAACCGGTTGCTAAAGTCGTAAGTGCTCACAATATCTGAGTCTATCTCAATTCGAACGTAGGTATATATGTTTTTTAAGTTTGTTTGCGGTTAACTCCGTCGTTTATTAACCGTTTTTATGATTTGTATTGTTGGAAAGAAGATATTTCCAAGGTGGTCCTATAATAAGCAAACCGTTAAATCGAGGGTAACTTTGATAAAATGTGAATTAATTAGATGGAAGTAGCTATCATTAATAACCACAACAAGTATGCAGCTCTCCTCACGATTTTTTATAGATTGCAAGATTTATGGACATGTTAACTATTCTATGTAAAAAACCATGAAAAATACCAATATTCATTATTAACAGTGTTCCCCTGCCATTATATGTAAGCCACGCCATTACATCCAACCCCCTTTTTACCCCCTTAGGTGACGAATTCTGAAAAATAATTTCTTATCTCACGTAAGCATCACAAAGGGGTGTATTTGTCTAGTATTATTATATTTTCCCTCATACCACAAATACAACAATATGAAAAACATGCAAGAGTGAAAGAGTGAGGTGTAATATTGTCTGTCCCTTTCAATGTATATTTAGAAGTAGATAATTTTCCATACATTTTGAGGGGGAAAAGAAAGACTGAAACTGCTACGCGGCTTGCAAGTTTAGTTGTATTTTCGCCTATTAATTCTGACGCGTGTAATTTTTTTTCTTTTAGTTCGGCATGGAGAAGTTCAATATGTACCCGTTCATGATCCACTCGCTGGCTTTGAGCGTGTTCAGTTCTGTCATCGGACCCTTCGGTGGTTTCTTCGCTTCTGGCTTCAAGCGCGCTTTTAAGATCAAGGTGAGAATATGTGATGGTTGATTGGGCCCGTATCGACGGCCGAGATGGCCTAGTGTTTTGACGGGCCTGTTGGTCTAGTGGTTAGCATGTCTGCCTCCATTCCATAGGGTCGTGGGTTTGTGCCTCCCCCTTATTGATTTAGTGATTGAGCGATGAGCTGAGTCATTTGTTATGTGCGTCTCGTTGCCACATGTATTATCATAATTCAAGTATTCTGGAGATTTCTGTTTATTGAGACTATGAGGCCCATATTGACGTGTTTTAACTCCTACTAAATTTAGTCGAAGGCACTTTTTTATCCACCCCCTTTTGGGACTTACGGACGTCAGTGTATCTTACACATCTTCGAGTTTATTTATATAAAGTTTACAAAACGGACTCAAATAATACTATAACCAAACATTATAGACAATAAACATGGAAGCATGGCATGCATAACTATGAGTCAAGTCACGAGTAAATAGGTACCTCATGAACAGGTGTGCTCCATCGTAGACCACCTCGCTGCTTAACATCAGACAGGATAGTGGTCAAATGGTTATTCACTGTGTTGAAAGAAAACATGAAAAGAAGCACTTATGTATTTTGTTATTGTATTCCGCAGGACTTTGGCGACGTGATTCCCGGCCACGGCGGCATTATGGACCGTTTCGACTGCCAGTTCCTGATGGCGACCTTCGTCAACGTGTACGTCACCTCCTTCATCCGCACCGCTACACCGCAGAAATTGTTGCAACAGGTATGCTATCCGGAGTTTGTTTCCATCAGTCCCTTTATCAGTTCCTATTCTGAGTAGTGACCAACGTTATGAGGTGTAAAATACCATTCGCATCGACCATGTTACGCATCGATAATGTCTAAAATTGGCGTAACACTACGTAGTGACTGAACAGATGCTCGCTGTGTTGTAACATGTTACATTGCACATCAGTACCCAGTAGCGTTGGTAAATAACCCAGCTTTAGAGTTCTTAAGGCAATAAGTGAAACATAGAGAGATGTTTATATCTCTGTGTTTATTTTGGAAGTAACAGGTGACAGACAGCAATATTAATTTAAACAATTTAAAAAGCATTACAAAATATTGTGACTGTATGACAGTATTCCACAGGTTCTTTTTGGAACAAAGTATGAATTTTCCTTTAGAAATCAACTTAGAATAAATGGTATCCGAGAGTGGGAATTGTAGTTATTAAATTGTTGTTATGAGTACCAATACAAGAAAACGTGATAAAATAAATAACGTTTGTTTGATACTTGCGAAACCGCAGTAAACTTAACATAACAGTCCATAACAGTGGGTATTGTATTATGTCTAGTCTTTCTTGAATTACCTGGCTATTCCCCGCGGTGTAACTTGTTACTTTAGAAAATCCAGGATAAAATATAGCTCTAATCTTCCCATCAAGTTTTGTCACAATCCGTTCAGTAGATATTTTTAGTGAAGAATAAACAAACATCACTCTCACTTTTCATTTGTTACATACAATCCCGTTTATAATATTAATAAGGAGCATTTTATTAATTTAGCATTAACTTAGCAGCATTAACTATTTTGATTCTAAAATGTATTATTACAGGTATTCAGTCTCAAACCGGAACAACAACTGCAACTCTTCTACTCCCTGAAGGAATCGCTCGAGAATCGGAACATCCTGAACTTGGCCCCTTAAATTATAACATTTACTACGAAGATAAAAAGAACAAAAAAATTACTTGAAAGCATGATACTCTTTAAAGCCAAATATCGTCCAATCAAATTTATCCCGAGTTTGAAATTTGACAAAATTTTCTTTACAATATTTTTTATTCGACAAATAATTTGACGTACTTAGTTGTCTCAAATAAAACTATGATATTTTTTATGTATCTTGATACTGCAACAACGTATCTTGGATGCTATGCGAAACTGTTCTAGTCTTGTCAACGTTCTTTCCGCCATTTTTGTTTTCAAAATGGCCGCCAAAACATTATGTTAATCAATCTTTGGTTGCGTTTGGAAAAAGTTGCTTTATCTCAGTAGACTTTCGTGTACTAACATTGTAGATGTATTAGCGAATTTAAAACATAACTTATTCGTTTTGAATGTTTGCAAACTTTTAGTAAAAATATAATATGTACCTACGTAAGTATTAGCTATAAGTACGAATATTCATATGATAACTTCCTTCAGAGTTCTGAATTATTATCATTTAATCAAACTGTGTAAGTCATTAATATTGATGTATACACGTATTTACGTTTTGATTTATGATTTTTTTGTGCACTCTAACCAAATTTGACAATTGTGCACAATCCGATCTTGAGCTGATTGATGCCACTGATTGACATAAACTTACTTGATACTTCAGTATCAAGAAATAATTTTAGGTATTACCATGAAGTTCCTTAACACTCTTTTCTTTTTGTAAATCATACTGTTCAAGTATGACTTAACTAAGGTCGAGATCACTCAATTAAATCACTCCTTGACTACACGTAGATTTTTCACAGAATGTATATTCCATTATTTAACAATCAATGGTATAAATCTCACAATAAGTAACTAAAGAGAAACGAAGCTATAACATCAGCTGTGTCGATCGGATTTGTAGCGATTTATTTACTTTACTCTATTTAAACTAAAATTAAATAAATATATCTAATACTTTTAGTACCTAATATGAAGGCATACATTGTTAAGTCTTCACTTAACTCGAATATATATCCTGTTGCATTATTTAGCATATGTTATTCTTTAAATTGTAATTTATTTTCTAACTTTATTTTTATGTTATGATATCAATTATTTTCAAGCATTTTTGTTAGTTTTTTTTCCTTTAAATTAGACTTTGATCCAGCCTGATCTGTAGCGCCATTTTTATTTTTCGAAAACGTGTCGAGCAGGCTTTTTGTATACGGGTATGGTTAGTTTGTAAGATATTATGTTAGTATCATCTTCCACAACGAATGGGGACTGTGAAAACTGACGAACAGAACTGACATCAGTACGTTAACCACAATTCAATCGATCAATCTTAATAGTTTTTTTATCAGTTCCTTTTTTATTGAATACTGATACTTTTTATGTCAGAAGAGAACTGATAAAGCAACTATTCGAAATAAACGCATTTGTCTTTACGTTATAATTTAGAGTTTCTTAGAGCTTTAACAATTTTATAACACAATCAAATAAGTTGATGCGTATGACTTAGTAAAGAATTCACCAGTTATATGATTGATTACGCTCCAAAGAAGAGAGTTATTAAAATATTGATTGATAACGTCATGTAACATTGACAATCAAGTTTTGCGCCACATAACACGTGGAGTGTGCACAATATAGGCCATTTCATGGGCATTCTGGCGCACGTGAGACAACGTGTGATTCAAGTCATGGCACTCGAGACTTGCATGCACATGTTACGCGGTGCATATAGGTAACTGCCGAAAACATATTAATGCATTTTTTGCCGGAAATGTGATGTCATTTCCGCCAGTTTGTTAGTTTTCCTAACCCCATTTGGCTTTATAGTTATACAACGGAGGTTGGCAAATTATTAAATTAGTAAATATTGTGAACATTTGACTATTTCGGTGAATTACGCAAGGGACCTTTAAAGTATGTTATCCAATATTGAAGATAATATTGACGTTATAGCCATATTTGTCATTTCTGCTTTTCGTTCCGAAATGTCTTTATCATTCCTTTTGTTTGTTTAGTTCCAATCTTCTAATTCCATACCTGGTTCATTTACTTTTGTTATAATAATATTAAAATTCCGCTTTGATAAACATTTACTTATTAAGTTCTATTAAACAACGTCATTTTACACTCAATTTATTCTTCTTTTACACGTAAGTTTTACCACAAGCGTTTTTTTACCGTGACAACGTTTATTACCTCTATACAAGGGGCTGCATGCACGAAAAATATGACGTCATTGTCCCCAAGCGAGTGTACTACTGTATGTTTGCTGTAGCTGTTACTGTCAATGTTTGACGTTGTCACGTCAAACTACCGTCCGTAAACCGTCTTTACAGACGACTATTTTTTTAACTACAAAAATACATTTCGGAACGCGGAGTATTTGTTAAGTTTGGTGATTCTATGTGATTTTATTTTAATGTTGTGAGTTATTTTTTTTAATATTTTAATTTCGTCGCTTTCGCTAGTGTGTCTGTATTAAATTATTATTATATTTTGTTATGACTGTGCGATGTCTACACAGTATTCTCTTCACCGTTGTTTAGAATACGGAGGACTAAGCGTTCGAGAAAGTTACTATTTTTAACATCTGAATAATCTATAATTGAATCTACGATCGAATACAATGTTACATACAATTTGGCGGCTAATTTAAGCCTTTTACCGCATGTAAAGTAGCCCAGTTGCGCTTACTAATGGCTAGAGACGCTGCATTTTTGTATATAAATATTCAATCTTCAAAACCAACTTCTATTACAGCCGGTATTTCTTTATGTTCGGAGTACTGATAGCTTTAGGGTTCACATTGAACACGTCGCTAGAACGTTCCTCCGTTCTAGAACTGATAGACACGACCCCTGGCTTAACTCCGGTAGTTGGAGATTACTAGACACTATACCTGTCTCTGTCTAGTTTTCGTATGTGTGAGCGTAACATCGTCACGTGACACTATCGACATGGGTTTGTGTGCGTGTGTTGTGTAATCTTACACCTGGGTTAATGATTACACATGTTGACACATTTACGCTTAGTCCAACGTTTCTATACGACAGAATTTCTCTTGAAAAGTATATGCGAAACTTTTAATTAAGTTATACTACTACGGAAATCTCATCTAGGTTTGTTTGTAATATTGTGTGTTTCGTTTATTAGTGGCGCGCGCTATGAAATAGTTCATTAATATCGATATAGTTAACTCATTAAAAAAAAAATATGCGTGTTAGTAGGTACAGTTGGTGGCATTGCATAAGTATTCATAATTATTAAATGTCGAGATAAAGTACATGTTAAAGATTATTCAAGGAAAGAAACTTTCTAATAGAGACCTCTTGATTCGCTGTTGGATTATCACTTTTTGAATACTTATGCATTGGTATTAACCGGACAATTTTAATGTAGTGAAGTGCTTTTAATCTATCTAGGTATTGTGTCACATTTGTGTTAGCTGTGTTACCCTAAAATACCTTTAGATTAATGCAGTGACGTACATATTGAACTGTCAATCAGAGCTACGTATATTTCTTTGGTATCTACCGAATGAATATCATTCACACAACATTATGACGTTTCCTTTAATAAAAGGCGAAACGGGTCTTATGATCACCTTAGTTCTGTCATTTTGTGTTTGGCCAGCTTAAACAAATATTACCAAAAATAATTTATTTGTAATTTACAACAAAAAGAAAATACTTCTAATGGGGAGTTTCTCTTGTCTTTGGAGGTTTCTTCGTTCCTAAGTCTGTCATTAATGTCAGATTTACTATAGGTAAAGTTATAGTAAAATGACAGAAGTAGGTGTCAAATACAAAATAAAATATGATGTTCTAAACTGAACTCCCGTTAAAGAAAACGTTGTAATATTGTGTGCACATAAGTACCTACACACATACGAAGATACAGTTATATACTTTTAGTATAATTTCCTACTTAGCTCCATTGACCATTTGTCTGTGTGTTACGTGTTAGCTACTAAACTCTCCTTAGATTAATATCACTCGATGTTTAGATTCATAAGTAAATTACAATTGAAATAACACGAGAATGTTTTAAACTTCTGTTATTGAGTTAAATTATATATACATACAAACCTCTTTAGTGGCGGTAGTTATTTTGCGTTAAATAAAAACGAGTCGTAAGCTTTGCAGGATAATGCTCATTTTCAGATAAACATATGCTGACTTACGTACGCTGTAACTCGGTTGGCTCTTTTACACATGTACTACCGCCATACAAAGAAAGGTCGTAACATTATATGTATTGTCATGGCATACGAACGTGTGCTTTTTTAGTTCGCATTGGTCTAGTAATAAAGCACATATTCGTATGACGGTAAAGTACTGAAGAAGAGAAATTGAGGCAAGTTTGGTTTAATATGAAATAATGCCAATACAATGTACCTTATGTAGGTAGATGAAAATTGTTTGAAGTTGTACACCATACATAATTGAAAAAGGTCACAACAAATCATCAAATACAAAATTCAAATAATATAACAGTATATTATATTATTAAGTAAATAAAGATCTTTATAAACAGGTACGATATTTACCAACTGGGTATATCGAATTATTTAATATAATAATAATTATACTTTATTATAATTTAATTTGGTTTACGTGATTATTAATAAATGTATGTAAACCTGGTGTATGTTATTTTATTCATAAACACATATTAATAAATGCTAGACTACTAATAAAATCTACCGATACTTACACCATTTTGTCTTTGACATACAATATGGTACTTTAGTGCTATGTACATTAAACTGATAATTGAATACAAACATTCATCGCGTAAAAGATACTATAACTTATTACAGCAGAGTACATAATTATACGAATGGTAACTTTAAAAATCCGCGTTCTCTCGCTCGTCAATATGATTTTTTTACTGTAGCGACAATTAAAAAAATAATTTCTAAAAATATTTTCTAAAAATATTTTCCCATTGTCGCCGTAGTAAAAGTTGTTCATTTTGACGAACCCAACAACGTTTCTCAAAACATTGCTCGGGGTCCTTTTTTCCACGCAGTATTCGCCTGTATGACGTTTTCTTTATTCTTTTTTTTAATTTTGTTACGAAATTACTTTACCTTTACCACTAAATAATTATGGCCGAGGCGAGAACTCTCCAGAGGACGGGCAGGCCACTGCGATCGCCAACCCGCCTGCCAAGAGTGCCGATTATTGGCATTTCTCCACATAATATGGAAATCTTTGGGGGAGGGGACCCATCGAGTCCCTAGTAACCTAACTCAAACCATTGGTTCATGTGGATCGTCTGATGTTTTATTGGGATATTCGTAAAACCGTTCTCGTTTCTCGAAGTAGGCGGTGTGATCCTCTAGTGGGCGGCGCTCAGTAAGATAATCAGAAAAAAATAATATAGGTCACAATAATTAATTTTGTTTTTAAATTTAATCACTGTAACTAAAAAATGGAGGGCGCAAAAAATATGTTACTTTTACAGTGTGTTCCCGAAGTAAATTTGAGGACCTGCAATGCTTTTAGAAATCCGCTTTTGACGTTTTGTTTTATGGCAGATGTTTCAGTGGATGGAAGTGGCAATTATACTCAAACAACATATCCTCTTGAGTGGCGGTAGTTATTTTGCGTTAAATAAAAACGAGTCTAAGCTTTGCAGGATAATGCTCATTTTCAGATAAACATATGTCGTCCTACTTTTTAGTAATCGTCATTATAATCATGTACGTAAGAAAAATCTGCCATAAACGATCTATCCGAAGGGCTTTAATCGAGTGTACAAGAGTTAGGTACCATATGCTGTTTGTTTAAAATAATACTAATCCAAACCTACGTCTAACTCCTCAACTAAGCATCACAGTCACGGCCATGGATTTAACATGTCAAACCTTGAGTGTAACACTAAGCCACACACAAAAGTAGGTTCGAGACACAATAGATGGGGACGCTCATTCATTGTTTATGCGTGGTTCCTTTCAAGTTCCTTACGTGACGGCTACTTGCTTAGTGGCGGAGATTACCGAACACCTGGTACCGTTTGACATTGATTCTATTTTACCATACCTAGGTACATACTCATTTAGTTCATTTGCTTTTCGAATACATAATAATATACTGTTTTGTATAGGTTTATTATATATAGTGGGTGAACATAAAATACTAGAATTCGGATTATCCCCACATCGGGCACAATGCACATCAATACTCAATATCTTTATTGCATCGTACCTACAATTCAGTCATTTACGATCCTTTTCACAGTACCTTTTCAAAGTACAGTAACTACAAGTAAAAAAATCCTCGTACCTAGTCCCTTAGATGGAGAATTATTCATTATTTATTTATTATTCATTCAGGCTATGCTAGCAAGCTAGCAAATTGTAACTGAAGTCCCATATTAACGTTTTTAACTCATTATTATGCAAAATATGGCCGAAGAGCTCCTAAGGTTCTGTCCACCCCAGTTTGGACAATCTGTGATATTATCACCATACCATAATATTTATACTGCGATATATGATTTTATTAAACATGTCCGTTACAAACCATTAGGTCAATAATTACTTTATTAAGTCACCAGAGTATGAAATAACAGGCTATCAGTATATTGTAAAAGCTAAATAATGATACCTAGATATGTTACCTACTGTAGTAGGTAGTGCTTGTTGGATTGCAAGTATAACTTAAGATTATAATAAGTACCTAAGTGGTACCCAAGCTGGCTTCGTTGAACGCAATTGATCGTCAAAGTTAAGCAAGAACCCTTTGAACTGAGGAGGTTAGAATCAAAACGGATTAATTTACTTTTCTTCCCCTAAGGATTTTCGTACATTTTCAAATATATAACTTCACTACCATGTACTATTTTTTTAATTTTTTTGAGAAATAATAGATTTCATGTACAAGGGAATGGATTGTTTATGGTTTATAAGAGTAAAGGGCCTAAGAGTAGTATAAGTTTTCCGCTTTTTTCATAAAATTTGGTTACACCTAAATTAATACGTTTTGATCCTAACCTCCTCAATTGGTGACCGCCCGTTACCTGAGTAGGTTTTTTTCGAACGTTTCCGAGTCTCGGACACTAAGCAGTAGGTACCTGCTACAGCTTCGACAGTAGTCGTTACGCCGAGTTAGAGGCTTCCGGGAGGTTTAAAAATTTAACAGTTAAGCAGACTACTTGCTTGACACAACGTTGTACACCGAACCGTAGAGGTTCGGAGGTCGGACGACGGCCACCTCGGTAATATCCACACATTGATTTGGCTTTCAAATAAATACTGTGAGTAGGGTA
>SJJU01036548.1:17140-47930 GCA_012932125.1 Conopomorpha cramerella | reverse complement strand
ACTAGCTGTCCCCGGCAAACATTTGTTTTGCCATAGGAAGTCGCGTTTGCATCCCGTGTATTGGAAGAAATACACCTTTTAAACCTTCCCTGGACTTCCACGTGTAATTCAAGACCAAAATTAGCCGTTCTCGAGTTTTAGCGAGACTAACGAACATCACTTCATTTTTATATATATAGATACACACATCAAAAGTGTCTGGGGATCAAGTACATTTTAGAAGATTGCAATCAAGACAAAACAAAATAAATCAAACAAAAACTTAATTCATTCATAATTAATTCATAATGTGGGGATAAGTTATTGATACAGGCATGGGGAATTAGGTAGATGACCAATCCAGAAGATTAGATATGATTTAAATAAATTAGATTTTTTTTTAAAGCTAAAAATGTTCTTGATCCCTCGACACTTTTGATGTGTGTATTACAGGCAAGCAACATAAAAACAATCGTTTTTTTTTAAACGCAATGAACAAGCGTTTGACCACCATCCTGCCTGATGTTAAGCAGCGATGTGGTCTACGATGGAGCACACTTGTTCATTAGATACCTATTTACCCGCGACTTGAAGACCTTCAGACTGTACTGTGCAGAAACCACAGACAAGTCAGTCCACATCCTGGCGGTTCGCACTATGAAAGTAGACGCAAACCGTTTGGTTCGCGTAAAAAATCCACCTGGTATGGATGACGTTTTGCCGTTCTCCTAGTTGTCTATGGTAAAATCGCGATGGGGGTATTAGGTTATGCAACTTCGTAGCATACTCTCCGAAATGCACACGATAGGAGACAGACATGCACCCAGTAGAATTGTATCGAAAATACTATGTAGAAGTCTAAATGGATTTATGGGTGATGAGATGGCATCTAATCACCAATGCCGGTACTTTCTGTTCATCTAAGTACCAATAATAGTTAGGATTGAGGTGATTAAAGGTTATGTCCACCCAAATTTTTGTATCCGATGTTAGTTTGTCTGAAATTTAACCCAGAATCAAACAATGGCTAGTAAAGTATATTCCCACTTGACAAACACATGCTTTGAACCTTATTGAATATCTTCACTAAAATTATCTAAAGATTTCAGTGAAGTTATCAGAGAATAATATCTACTTTACTATATACTAAGGTATGTAACATTACAGGACATATATATACCTATTTAAACATTAAACAATAATGTCACATTGTAAAAGTTAAATTTTATGATAAACATCACCCAGGTTTATTTAATGTAGTCGGTAATTAGAATAATAAACGTCAGTCATTAGAGTCCAGAACTAATCAGAAAAAGACCTAACCTTGTCTGATTAAGGGTTAAATAAAAGATAATAAATGTTCTCGCACATTTTTACACACGGTCACCTGACCCCAAACTAGGATACCCTGTACTATGGGTGCCAGAGACTGATATACTTACATAAATACTTTTATACATCATTGATAAATAAAAAAACCCAGACGCAACAACAAATGGCTCAGCTGTGATGAGCTGTCATCACTAAAGCATTATGTCCGTGACGGTAATCGAACCCGCGACCGTCGTAAATGTACCTTATATAAAATAGTTTTTATAATTTACAGCGAGTTTTTCATGTTTAGTTTCCTCTTTAGCTGTACGATACTTATATTGTCACAAATGCAGAGTTTAAAAAAAAAAACTTTATTTTATTGTTACTCTTTAAGCTCTTCTTAATGTATAAGTCCCAACCTCTAGTTTTAGTTTATTTTAGTCTAATGTTGCAGTGCCCTAGCAGGGTTTCATGTTGAGACTACACCATAAAACTACCACCTATTGTACAGACATGAAGGCAATAAAATTATTTGAATTTGAATTTTCGTTCTAGAAGAAGATCAAAAGTCATCAACAATTATCAAAAGCAGTTCATAAACGACATAGTTGTCCGCGAAATATAACATAAAGTAGGTTACCTGGAAGAAATCGCTATGAGCGATAAGGTCGCCTTTTGCAACTTTTCCATTGTAATTTTTTTATATTTGTAATGTACAGTGTGCAACAAAGAGTATATTCATTCATTCATTCATTCATAAAGTCGAATTGATAAAAACTCCTTTTTTGAAGTCCCTTAAAAAAGCATGCTCAAAACTCTCTGTACAATTCCATACATAAGTATAAAGATTTTGATAAAGTTTGCCTTATAAGTCTCACCCTAAGACACAGCAAATGCCAACCAAAGACAAAAACTCGGCTATTAATCAACATTTGATAAAAGGCTTTTATTAACAGTCAATTCATGATCAACAGTGCATCGCTTCCTTTACATCAATGGGACATGTATTTAGACAAAACGTGACTTATAATTTGACATCAGATGAGCTTGCGTTGTTTGTAAACTTGTGAGTAAGCTAGCTCAATTTAATAATGATTTTGTTTAGTTTATTCTGACCGATACTCTATACAATACGTCAAACGGTTGAAGGGTAGATTTATTATAGGGTGAAGAGCATAATTACATACTAGAGCGTAAATACTGAGGACTCTGATGTGTTCTTATCCATACATGTGATTTCTATGCATGAGTTCAATGCTAAGGTACAGTAAATGGCTAGATTATGCCCTGTGTTAGAAAGAAAATAGTGTTCACCGTCTCGCTCTAACGGTCGTAGAAATATGATTATAGATCTTATTCATCATTCATTCATCATCAGCCACATAACGTCCACTGCTGGACGAGGGACCTACCCCAATGAGATCAGTCATTTGGGGTGAAATGCCAGTAATCGCCACGCTTGGCAGGCGGGTTGGCGATCGCAGCGGTGTTGTGGTTTAACTCACAGAGAGCGCTGCTGCCCGTTCTCTGGAGAGCTCTTAGATCTTGGAGTTGTCATATTTGCAATTTATTTACTTACTAGTGGACGCCCCGCGATTTCAATCGCGTAGTTCGGTAATACCTGCATCCCAAATTTCAAGCGTCTAACTTGAGCGGTTTAGATTTTTCATACAAAAGTATTTTCCCGTTAATTCTAATTTCTAGGTATGTTTTATGTGAGTAACAAATCGTTAATTTTCCAGAGAATAGGATATTTCCTGTTTTTAGTTAATTTTATAGAAATTATAATAGTAATAATATTTTAGACATCCTACTATTTTCCATGCCTAACTACTATTATGCCTCTGCCTACCCCGCTTTAGGATTAAAGGGCGTGAAGTGTATTTATTTTTTTTATTTTCCATAGTAATTAAAGAACTTCTCACCCTAAGTAATATAAGAAACGCATCTTGTGCGCGCGTTGATATCTTTTCAATGACATTTATGGTTTCTACCTGTCTACGGAATTTAATATTTGTATTGTATTTAATACAGCATGTATATAATACAGTAATTTTTTTTTAAGATTGTACTATTGAAATTATGTACGTATATAACATTCATATATTTCTTTATTAGTAGTGCTCGGAATGGGTTCAGTAATTTATTTTATTTTATGTAGACATTATGATGCAATTTCATACTATTGATTACCGCAATTAAATTAATTTCATCTTTATCATCGATAGTATTCATTTATACCATGTTCAGTTTTCTTACTTACAAATTAAGTAAAATGACACACCACAAATACACACGTAGGTTTTTATTTGTCAATGTAATTTTACTGTCAACTCTCACTGTTACACCATTTTTTACTTTAGTCATAGAGAGGGGGGGCTAATTATACATTTATTTATATACTAGTGGCCCACCCCGGCTTCATACGAGTGCGATACGGCTACAAACCCCCTTACCAATAAACGCGTTATTACTTATACAACGGTTATTACAGGTCTACTTGAACTGGTTATTCCATATTTGACATACAACTGACAAGTTAAGTTGAGCTTTGTGTATCTTCGAAATAGCAATTGTGCCATTATTAGTAAGGCCCTAAGTGTTTTTCTACTATATTTTTTTATCACTATGAACAAGCGTTTGACCACCATCCTGCCTGATGTTATACAGCGATGTGGTCTACGATGGAGCACACTTATTCATTAGGTACCTATTCACCCTGATACAACTGGTAGATGCATAAAAAATATATAGTAGCCAATTCTCAGACCTACTGACAACGCATAAAACATTTGGTAAAATTCGATAAGGTCGTTTCAGAGGAGTACGGTAACTAACATTGTGACGTGGAAATTTTATATATTAGATTAGATTATTATAACTATAAATAGATGTAACACCCAGACACAAACAACCAACGCCTTAAGTTAACATTAAATCAACTCAAACATCTCGTATTCCTCTAGTTCCTGTTAAACTGGCTCGTGGTGACCGCACCTACATCATTTTATTAGGCAAATACTTACTGTATGTATGATTTCCATACAAAATGTTCGTGTCGCGGCCGTTGACCCCGTACTGATGATGAGCTAACATTATATACCTATATATTTTTTTTTCTCTCAATATAATCAATGACTGAGAGCTTAATATTATGTATTTATGTATACAGCGGCATAGAATATGTATGAGGGTATATTGAAGATGGAATATTTTGTATAAAAAAACATACACATTATTGTACGAGTTTTGAAATAAATAGGAATTCACAGACTGAGCTGTGGTTTTATGGCAAAAAACGTAGTAATAATTAACTGCGTAAAAGCGTCTGTGGTCCAGTTAGTCGGATCCTTGACTTGTAACCGGGAGGTCGCGGGTTCGAGACCGGCTACTGCAGCGCTCTCTGTGAGTTAAACCACAACACCACTGCGATGACGGATGACGGACAAATGACGGATCTCATTGGGGGAGACCCTCGTCCAGCAGCGGACGTTATGTGGCTGATGATGAAGTTACTACAAGTAATACTTATTGCACAAGTATTTTATAACTACGTACTTACAAACCCGATTCCCAGAGGGGTAGGCAGAGGTCACGATCCTGTAATTAGTAGATATTTATTTGGTTGGAAGAATAAACACTGCCCTCAATCCCGCTTATTTTACAATTATTGCGTCTTTGCCCTATGTATGTATGTATGCAATAAGTCAATATTTAAACGTGAACAAAATGTCATGAGTACACGGAAGTATTTTGGCAGTTCAGACAGGGGTCAACGTTAGTTTTACGAAGACCTGTGTATTATCCATCAAATGACAAGGAAGTTATATGGAATTAAACAATATTTTATTGCTTTAAGCTAATTTTGGTTTAAAACTAGGTAACTATGTAGGTACGGACTGCTTTGAGTCGATCTTTATGGTATGAGCACCCAGAATGTGGATTGACGTGCCGGAGTCTCTGTTTCCTGCTCAACTGGACGGACCCGTTGGTGTAGTGGTCAGCATGTCTGCCTCTATTCCGTAAGCTCGTGGGTTCGATTCCCACCACTGACATGTATTTAGGTGATGAGATTTTAAGTACTTATTGGATGTGCCTGGGTGTTTTATTTATATAAGTATGTATTTACAAGAAAAAAAATGTATTTGAATGAGTATATTTCGTTGTCTGAATTCCACAACACAAATGCTTTAGCAACTTAACATGGGATGAAGGCAATGTGTGTGTTGTTGTAAAATATTTATTTATTTATTTAACTGGACGTCTTCAAGTCAGTTGTGAATAGGTTCTTAATATGCAAGTGTACAAAATCGTAGCCCACATCGCCGCTTAACGTCAAGCAATATAGTGGGCATATGCTTTCCTGCACAAATGAAAAAAATACTTATGCAAGTTTGTACTCATTATTCTTTATATTATCAGCATGCAAAAAGAAACATGCTTATTTAATTTTGTTACAGATCAAAAGTGATATCCGATATATATGAAACCACCCTAGCATAGCCATGTGGTGAGATGACGGAAAATAGAATACATTTGTCATCATCCCAGTCCAACTTTTCCCTTCATGGGAGTCGTAAGATGCGACCGAGGGAATTCTCCAGAGGAAGGGCAGAAGCTTTTGCAAAATTATTTTAGTGGACAACTGAACTCAGCCCAACTTCTCCCGTAGTGGGATTCCTAAGAGGCGACCGAAAGAATTCTCCAGAGATAGGGTAGAAACTTTAGCTAAATTATGTTAGCGGGTAACTGAAGTCAGCCCAACTTTTCTCTTCGTGGGAGTCGTAATAGGTGACCGAGGGAATTCTCCAGAGGAAGGGCAGAAGCTTTTGCAAAATTATTTTAGCGGATAACTGAAGTCAGCCCAACTTTTCTCTTGGTGGAAGTAGTAAGTGGTGTCCGAGGGAATTCTCCAGAGGAAAGGCAGGGCTTTAGCAAAATTATTTTATTATGTATGAAACACTGAACTACTAATAAATAACCAACGGATGAACAACGAGGAAGTATCATTACGTGCTATTTTCGCAAACACCACTAGAAGATTCGAATTCTATTCAATACCGACTACTTAAACGCACAAACTCAAGTACCGTTGGCATTTGCTAATTTCAAATGCAAATAACAAAACAAATATGAAAAACTACGTCAACCATGTACACAGTTGCTGTCATACGAAATATTTACATAGAGGAAGGTCGAATTCTTGCAAATTTTAACAGCAAGCTGGTTTTATAGTGACATATTCCTAACTAAGCAAAAGCATCTGTGGTACAGTTGGTTGGATGGTCACGGGTTGCAGTTTGGCTACTGGACGTGTACCAATGGGACTGTTTTTCAGAGCCTATGTACACAAAGCAGCGATCGAGCGGTGAAGGACAACATCGTGACGAATGAAACCCGCACAATCCCAAAGCGGGGTAGGAAGAGGCACTTGCTAAGCCCATGGTTCACCAAGCGTACTTAACCGTCAGAGGCCGTCCGTGTCAGAGGGTCCCCATTGCCGTTATAGGGTTCACACACCATAAAGTGTGCGGGTTTCATCACGATTTTGTCCTTCACTGTACGAGCGTTGCGTTGCGTACATAGGCTCTGAAAAAGAGTCCCATTGGTCAGTAGCTCGAACCAGGGACCTCCTGGTTGCAAGTCAACTATCCGACCAACTGGACCACAGACGGTTGGTCTTAAAGCTGTTATTTTACATTGTAAGGCTTTTCATTAAGACGGGACAATTTATATTCACCGCAAAGTGTTATTGTACCATATATTTTCTTAAAACTATTAAAGCAATCGATTTGTGAATAGTCATACCAATACAGATTAATTATGTTATTTAATCAATTGCAACAAAGTCGAGAATCCCCCAACAATCGCTCCATAAACAATCAGTCAGGATAATATGACGAAAATCACCAAATTCCCTTTCGTTATAATTTCACTTGCTAAACTCCTGATACCGCTACATGACCCCAACACATTAGGGCAGTAAGCGTTCGAACAACATGCTTATAACTATATCCATAGTAAACACGCACTACACAAATCGGATGGCATTCCACGACGAAAGAGACAACGATAGCGACCGCATCCGCTGTCTCACTTCAAGGATTGATGCAGACTGGTCGCGGGCTGGGAATAAAACCCTATCGCATTTAATTATGAACTTTATTCGTGTGCATATTGTGTATACATTTGATTGTACCCGACAGACGGGTCCCAGGATTCCGCGGAGATCGAAAACATCTCGCGCTTTGCGTTGAAAAGTAAACTTTATAAGTACAGTTGCAGAGTGGTTATTCGTTTGCGAATGTAGGTTGCTCCTTCAACGGAGCCACGGATCGCTATGCAATCCTTACAACTACCTGTTGTTTGCGGTATTCTAGAAACCCGGTGCCTGACGGAGCCGCTAGGCCTTACGTGCATTGAATAGGGTGTCTCGGGGCATAGTGGCATACGGGCCAGCCCATTTATAGTTAGGGCAAGGCGGCGGCCATTGCGGATAGAGACTGGGGCGGCAAAAAAGTATAATTACGAACGTAACTGGTTGCGTAATACTAACCAGTTTTGGAAACGGGAGCGTTTAAATGTCGGTGATCTTATGAATATTGAACTTAGATAGGGGCTATAGTTTCGATTTTAGGTCCAATAAAAATTTATCTTTTTTTTAAGGTAACTTTGCGCAACGTGAACGAAAGTATCTTGAGCAAAACGGTATACGAAAATATGTATAAATATGCTAACAATGAAGATGTGTTCTTCTAGAAATATCTATCTATATAGAAATATAAAATAAACCTATCCTAATATATAATATAATATCTATCTATCTAGAAATAAAGCCCCGAATATTGCTTATGTTAGGACAAAAACTACGGTATCATAGGATTCAAAGAACAGATTAATTTTGATGGAGATACTTACCTACTCAAATTATTATTCAGTGAGGCTCGTTTTTATTTTTTAGTTCAATTTAAAGTTTTGCAATATTACCTTCAAAATTATTTAATTAATAGTCATTGGTACACATGGAGGGAAAATTTGTAAACAAGATGTCTTCTAGGTCTCTTTTCAAATATTAATTTCCTCATATTTATTTAAGTTTCGTCTTCACTTTAAGCCCTTAACGCCATCTTAAATTTGAAACCTGTTCCATCTAGATCTTGTATTCACTGATTTTCATTTGGCAATTCACCTGCCTTGGTGACACACCGTTGTTCTGTCTTGAATTAAGTAAACTGTATTTACTAATTAATTTGATCATTTTTTTAATGAAACGCGCACATACGTTCGCGCAGAGAGTTGGCGATCGCAGTGGTGTTGTGGTTTAACTCACAGAGAGCACTGCTGCCCGTCCTCTGGAGAGTTCCCTCGGTCGCCTCTTGCGACCCCTATGACGGGAGAAGTTGGGTTGGGTTACCGACGTCACCACATGGCAAAAATTACTAATTAATCAGTTCTTATTACGAAACGTAGTTTATCTTTAGACATGGTCTAAACTCTCGTGCTATTTAATTATGAAGTTTACTGGATGAAAGATAAACCGCATTCGCTGCCAAGATCATTATTCCCTGCTTGATTTGGGAATAAAACTAAGGCATATATGGCAATAACACTGCATTCCCTGCGACTTCTTCAATCTTAAACCGGCACACACACTAAAATACCAGTCAAAAACTCAACATTGTCGCAACGCAAGTGAATTTTTATACAACGACAGAACAACGTAAACAAATCTTAATTTCATCTGATCCCTCATCATCTACAATTTCGTTCACGCAACGGCTCTTCACGCCCAACAGTTCGTTGGTTAACATCAGAACCCGAGTGAGTAGCCGTGCGCAAAGCCCCATACCGGTTACCACAGGCGTTGGAGGGGCACGGCAAGCTCTGTTGAGCGAGAGGGGTCGAGGGGGGAGGGCGGGCAGATCTCGGGTACAGCGACCGCGATGCTTAGCTGCCCATTGCATTGCCAAGATCATGGTCCGCGCATGCGCGGGTGAATGCCAGCCACGTCATGACCGCCGCCGCCGCCGCCGCCGGTCGACGTCGCGTCGCCCGCGCAAGCCTTGCCGACTGAAGGCATCCGATTCAAAGGTACTGAGTAATAACATGCGATACCTTTTTGGGTATGTAATATCTCGAATTGAGTGTATTACGGAATATTGGGTATCAAATTAAAAATGATTACACACGAATATGCTAATTGTTGCAAACGAAAAGAATTTAGCTAAAAAAGTGGGAGAGGTAGACAAAAATGGGATAAAAGGAAAACAGTATTAGTTTACCCTCTAATCTCATGAAGGGATATGTATAAGCACATATTAATTGTAGTTGCAAAAACGTAACCCTTAACCATTCTAAATTATCGGTCGCTTTATAGTCCGCGAATTTGCAGATCATGTAAATTTTTGGTAGATGCCCTGGTCTAGAACCCCCAACCTTACGGAATAGAGGCAGACATACCACATGACAGACCACTACACCAACGGCCCATCAATTGAAAAAGACTGCATTTTTGAAGTCGCTTAATAACCAGTGTCAGTTATTTAAAAACAAACAGTACCTAAGTCAAGGCCATTACCAAAGACATTAGAATCTGGTTGCGATTTCTCAATTAGAGGTTTTCTGTTGCACGAAATTGAAGCGTGTTTTATCACTCGCAACATCCTAATGATGTTGGCTATTTACGTCAATCGATGAGAAATTTTGACATCGAAAATATACATAACTAGTGGACGCCCCGCGATTTCATTCGCGTAGTTTAGTAGTACCTGCATCCCAAATTTCAAGCGTCTACCTTGAGCGGTTTAGATTTTTCATACAAACGTTTTGTCCCGTTAATTCCCGTTCCCGTGGGAATTTCGGAAATTCCTTCCTTAGTGCACCCTTACGGTACCTAAGCTATGTCCATTCCACATTTCAAGTCCCTACGTTTAGCCGTTTGGGCTGTGCGTTGATATGTCAGTCAGTCAGCTTTTCCTTTTATATATTTAGAATAGCTGTCTCCGGCAAACATTTTTTTTTGCCACAGGAAGTCGCTTTTGTACCACGTGTATTGGAAGAAATACACCTTTAAAACCTCCCCTGGACTTCCACGTGTAATTTAAGACCAAAATTAGCTAAATCGGTCCAGCCGTTCTCGAGTTTTGGCGAGACTAACGAACATCAATTAATTTTTATATAATAGAGATTGTACTTATTTATTTAAGGCACATTTTTTAAAACACATTGAATTAGCGTTTGATCACCATCCTGCCCGATGTAAAGCAGCGATGTGGTCTGCGATGGAGCACACTTGTTCATTAGGTACCTATTCACCCCCGTGACTTAAAATGTTGTTGAACTATAATTTATTCTAAAATTCGCACGGAAACAGAATAAACTGCTGGTATATATTCGAATTAAGGACCTCCTCCTTTATTTTTAAAGTAAAAGAAAATTTACTATACGAATTGCGATTATTAACGGTTTGCGTCCACTTTCATAGTGCGAACCGCCAGGATGTGGAACGACTTGCCGGAGTCTGTGTTTCCTGCGCAGTACAGTCTGAAGGTCTTCAAGTCGCGGGTGAATAGGTACCTACTGAACAAGTGTGCTCCATCGTAGACCACATCGCTGCTTAACATCAGGCAGGATGGTGGTCAAACGCTTGTTCATAGTGATTAAAAAAAAAAGAATACCGTTACTATAAAATCCATTAGTTTTGTAGGAGACATAATATCATTATCTACTAGAAATTACGATGCGAGTTCATTATGTGACGTAATAGTGTGATATAATAATACGCCATTTATATAGGACTAAAAATAGATTTGTACCGTTGAATACCCAAACAGCGAACATAAATACATAGTATAAAACAAAGTCGGTTCTTGCTGTCTGTCCCTATGTATGCTTAGATCTTGAACATTACCCAACGGACTTTGGTGCGGTTTTGAGGAAGAATTATATGTATAATACATGCATATAATAGTAAGGATACTTTTTTCTTCTTTTTTTATCCCTATGAACAAGCGTTTGACCACCATCCTGCCTGATGTTAAGCAGCGATGTGGTGGTCTATGATGGAGCACACTTGTTCATTAGGAACTTATTCACCCGCGACTTGAAGACCTTCAGACTTAATACGCTGTTAATAAATCAATAATGTTCCGGACGCCCTCAGGCAAGGTGGACTGATGATATACGCAAGATGGCTGGCAGAAGCTGGACGCGTGAAGCCGAAAACAGATCACAGTGGCGTGCAATTGGAGCGGCCTATGTCCAGCAGTGGACTAGTGGATGGGCTAATGATGATGATGATGATGACTGTTAATAATATATATTGGTAAAACAGCGTTTGCCTGGTCAACTAGTACATAGTATAAAACAAAGTCGCCTCCCGCTGTCTGTCCCTATGTATGCTTAGATCTTTACAGACGGATTTTAAAGCCGTTTTCTTTATTAGACAGCGTTATGCTTAAGGTAGGGCTACATAACTATACATACATACACTTCACACCTGTCTCCCAGAGGGGTAGGCAGATTATACAGATCTCCATTTGTCACGGTCCTGACATACCCCTTTCGCTTCATCTACATTCATACATCTTTTCATACATGACCTCCGGTTTCGAGTACTTGTCACGCCACCTTCGGCCAGAACATCACCAATCTGGTAAATATATGTCCTTCTGGGGCGACCTCTACTCACCCGGCCCTGCCATCACCCATATAAATCACTTTTGTCAATCGACTTTCATCCATTCTCTCCATATGATGTTGTAAGGAACATTATATCCTCTAACATATTAACCACACCGCATAGCACAAGGTGAATTGGAAGAGAATGCTTTGTAGCATTAAGTTCGCCTTTGTACAATTTTAGTGCAATAAAGTATTAAATTAATGAAAAAAATTGTATATCGTCAGTTATTAAAACCAAAATAAAATCCGAAAATTATTTAGCGTGTCTAATTGTAAAATATAATTAATTTAACTCCATTCAACATTATTCCATAAATTAACCAACCAGCGGAGGTCACTCCTGTTAGAGACAACAACAATGACACTATCAATGGGAAAAAGATATTCCGTCTCCGCCTGTACCGTAGCGAGTGAGAGAGACGGAAAACCCTAAGGCGAGTCAACACAACCTCCTGTGAACTTCAACTATTTGAACTCTGTCCCAGTTGGAGGTCGTGTACCCAATGAGCGAAAAATAATGTGTACACATTTTTTTTTTGCTTGTGGTCAATAACCATTTTAGATTGCGTCTGCGTAGTTTGGCTTGAGTTTTGGGGCGTTGTTTTGGATAATGGATAATTAAACTTAAGAATGAGCCTTAATTCCTAAAGGGTTAGAGAGGAGATTTCGGGAGGGGATTGCATGACACTAAAATATCCATACTAATATTACAAATGCGAAAGTAACTCTATCTGTCTGTCTATTTCGCTTGCACGCTAAAACTACTGAAAAGATTTAAATTGAATTTGGTATACAGATAGTTTAGGCGTAGAGAAAGGCATTGGAAAAACGTGTTGTAAAGGGTTACATATAAATAAATACGGCATTCAAATAATGGATACAGGAAAAACAACGTTTGCCAGGTCAACAAGTATAGTCTTCTAATATATCTAAAAGAACGAAATCTGTATTTACAAAAGTTTTAGAAAAAAAATCTGCTATTATTATGTAATTGCTTATTATTGTTTGTGTGTTGTATTTGTTTATAGAAAACTAGCAAACACAGCGAACTCCGTTTCGCCACCAGATAGCACGTTCCGTTTTCCCGCTTTTCTGTTGAAATTCTTCCAGAATTTTCTTTGCTCTAAACCTCACAGAGCCCGAGACCTTTCCAACGAATGCGAAACCGTGGAAATCGGTTCGTGCGTTCTGGAGTTATAGCGTCAGAAAGGAAAACCCGACTTATTTTTATGTATAGTAGATAAAGTTATGTCTATAGTGAATGATTAAATGATAATAAACCCAACAATCACACCTTTATAATATGTTATCACACCTGTATATTGGAAGACACACAAGTAGTGAATGACAAAAGTCATAACATAAATAGAAACACTGTCAAAATGTCACCGTTGTTGGATGTCATAGTTGAATTCTCTGTTCCAAGTACACACATCAAAAGTGTCTAGGGATCAAGTACATTTTAGAAGATTGCAATCAAGAATATATTTTGCAAAAACTGAATTCAGTCATAATACATTCAAAATGTGGTGATAAGTCATTAATACAGAAGGAGACCAATCCAGAAGATTAGATTTGATTTATTTTTTATTTTGTTAATAGCTAAAAATGTTCTCGATCCCTAGACACTTTTGATGTGTGTAGTTGTAACATTTTCAACCTTAGTAGTGTAGACTACATTTTTCGCTGACTGTACTAAAACTCGCCGAAAATACGTATACATTATCCCCCTTACCAATAAACGCGTTGTCACTTATACAGCGGTTATTACAGGTCTACTTGAACTGGTTATTCCGTATTTGACATACAACTGACAAGTTAAGTTGAGCTTTGTGCATCTACGAAATAGCAATTCCGCCATTATTAATAAGGCCCTAAGTATCCAACCCACTCATTAACCAATCGAAGTCACCTATCCAATCATCCCACGTTTGTCGATTCGTTTTTTTTTTCCGGAGACTTCGTAGCTACGCGTTTCAATATCCAAGGTCGTGACGTAGCACGTTGAACTCGACGTGAACCTTTTCACAGTGGAATATATTAAGAGGAAAAGGTCTATTAGACGATAAACTTGTGAAGGTAGAGCTGTCCGAAGATATACCGTTGTTTATCAGTGATGCAACACACGAGCTTCGTACTCGACGGTGGCGGCGGCATCAATAAGTGAAGTTGCTTAGCAAATCTGAGGGTTCCCTTTTGTTTAACTTGAATTCTTTGGCTGTGAAACTGAGAGAAAGAATGAATGAAAATTTTCCATTTACGCGAACCAAACGGTTTGCGTCTACTTTCATAGTGCGAACCGCTAGGATGTGGAATGACTTGCCGGAGTCTGTGTTTCCTGCGCAGTCTGAAGGTTTTCAAGTCGCGGGTGAATAGGTACCTAATAAACAAGTGTGCTCCATCGTAGACCACATCGCTACTTAACATCAGGCAGGATGGTGGTCAAACGCTTGTTCTTAATGATAAAAAAGAAAGAATGGACGATTTGAAGTAGATGTCTCTACTATAGCTAACCTAATTCTAGGATAGAACTAATCAATATTCCTAGTAAGGACGCTTGTACATTGCGTTCTAATAAAAAAGAAAAAAGGAACTTGAAATTTATTGCAAACTAGCTGACCCGGCAAACGTTGTTTTGCTTATATTTATCATAAATTTCTGGATACAAATTAGCCCAAATGTTATTCCAGAATATAAGGTATCTGCGTGCCTAATATCAACCAAATCTGTCCAGCCAGCCGTTTTGACGTGATTCGCGGACAAACAGACAGACAGGCATATTTTTTTCCCAAAATATGAAATTCAGCTTCTGTAACGACAACTTGAAACATATAATCCACTTGTTTTCTCGTAAAAAGAATCAATGTACTACAGTTTTGGACCCCGGACAGTTTTATCGTAGTATAGAAGATAGATAGAAGACAGACAGAAGATTAATAGTGTTTCTCTCCAATTATATGCATACATATAAACCTTAACCCTAAACCTTCCTCAAGAATCACTCTGTCCACTAAAGAATGTCCACTGCTAGACGATGGCCTCCCCAATTATTTTTATGATCATTTGGGGGAAACACCAATAAGCTCCACGCTTGGCAGGTGGGTTGGCGATCGTAGCGGTGTTGTGATTTAACTCACAGAGAGCGCTGCTGCCCGTCCTCTGGAGAGTGCCCTCGGTCGCCTCGCCGCGACCCCCCCGCCGGGAAACGTTGCCCTGGGATGGTGACACGTGTATTTCATTCGCCACCACCACACGGCTAATGTGGAATGTGATTTGAGTCCGTTAGCGCTAAAGTAGCCTAAGCCACAGTTCTTCATATTCCGACTTAAGTACGGCTATTGACTAAAAACATAAAAAAATACACTTCACGCCTTTAATCCCAAAGAGGGGTAGGCAGAGGCACTTGCTAAAGCAAGTACCCACGGTTCACCAAGCGTATTTAACCCAACGTGACAGGGGGTGAGCGCATCGCCGTTATAGGGTTCACACACCTTGTGGTGTGCGGGTTTCATCACGATGTTGTCCTTCACCGTACGGGCGTTGCGTTGCGTACATAGGCTCTGAAAAAGAGTCCCATTGGTACCCGTCCAGTAGCCGGACTCGAACCCGGGACCTCCCGGTTACAAGTCAAGTATCCGACCAACTGGACCACAGACGCTCTCATGACTAAAACGTGATAAAATAAAATCATTACTGTTAAAGAGTCCATAATTTTTATTACAAAAAACAAAAATTTGGACAAAAATAAGCTTCCATAAAATATCTACACACATAAGTCAAACCATATATATAAAACCTCTATATCTCCAGACTGATTGGGTTAGGCCACTTTAGCGCTGATGATCGCATTTGCAATTATTGTGGAATGTAAATAAAATGAAATTGAAACAAGGCGTGAAAAGTACTCGAAACCGGAGGTCATGTATGAAAAGATGTATGAATGTAGATGAAGCGAAAGAAGGGGTATGTCAGGACCGTGACAAATGGAGATCTGTAGTCTCTGCCTACCCCTCTGGGAGACAGGCGTGAAGTGTATGTATGTATGAAATTGAAACACAGAAGCAAGTATTTCCGCAATCTGGCGGTTCGCCCTATAAAAGTTGATGCTGATTGATGTTTACTTAGATGATATCATTTGAGACGTTAATAGTTTTGTGAATTCTCACAGTGCAAAGTAACACATACACGCATGAGTCACATTGTTCTTTATCATTGTTGACTGCTGACAAGTCAATGTGGGTGTTTATTTTTACTAAACTTTTTTAGAAATAGTATTTTTTTATCACTATAAACAAGCGTTTGACCACCATCCTGCCTGATGTTAAGCAGCGATGTGGTCTACGATGGAGCACACTTGCTAATTAGGTACCTATGTTATGTATGTGAATGCAATGAAATGAAATTCTTTATTTAAATGCTAGATGCTTAAAATAAATGGCACTGTTCCCGCTATGTTATTCCATAGGCTACATTATATCACCGAATTCCCACAGGATCGGAAAAAAACCGTAAATAACACCATACAGCTAGTTCCTTCAGATAATCATACTAGAATTATTTACCATGTATGATCTTGCATACACCTGGTCAGTAAGCACGACTGCAGCACTGTCGTCGGCAGATTCAAACGTATCGCGCCACTCTGAATAATTTGAATAAACAATTCGGATATGTATCAACATTATTTACAATTTGGAAAGCTTTGTTAGATCACTAGATACGGGGTATCCTGGATTATGGGTTCATTATACAGGATGGCTTATTTACATCGGCCAGTATAGGAAAGTTTGAAACTACGAGTATGAGCATGTCAGTGCGCGTTTCCTTAAAAAAATATTTTACGAGTATGAGACGTACAAAGATCCGTTCTTCTCTCTCTTTCAAGAAATACTGCATAATACATATTTAAAAAAAAACGTGTTGATTATCAAAAACAAACAATGGTCACTTCGAACACCTACTTAAATGAATTAAAGTAAGTGAAAACAATGCAATTTATTCATTTTAGACATTTTGTGTCATAGAAACATTCAAGAGAGAATCGATCTCTAAATAGATTTAGTTGCCGTTTTCTTTTCTCAAAACAGAGTTATTAGCCGTAGAACCGATGACCGTTGGGGCAAACGTGTTCTCGCGTGGAGACCGTGTCTCGGCAAACGGAGTGTAGGATGCCCTCAAGCAAGGAGGACTGATGATATCCGCAAGATGGCTGGTATACATTGTATGCGAGAGCCGATAACAGATCACAGTGGCGTGCAGCTGGAGAGGCATATGTCCAGCAGTGGACAAATATGGGCTGATGATGATGATGAAATCAATAACGACTGGGCCAGATCCCGCAGGGGCCTAGCAGTCTGACTGTATTTAACTAAAAATTAAGGTTTCCGGGAATAGCACCTTTTAATAGAACATTAGGGAATAATAAATCGAAATTCAATATTGTTCACCGGGTATATATGCGCGAATATAATTCAAAGACAAGCTCGAGCTTACATTTGTTATTTTACTCGACGCAGTCGCTTGCGTCGTGGTCACGAGTGTACGAAAAAAAATCGAATAATAACTCTAAATTTGTTTTACACCATTAATACAATCGGTCGCACTATATCCAATTCGTGCCAATAACAAAAAAAAATCTGGAAAATCCGTGAAGTACCTTTATGTTATAATGCAAACTTTTTATAAAGTTAACAATTCAAGTTTTTGCTTGAGCTTTATTTCATATGTACTTTCATACACATGAAGGTTTATTTTAGATCAGCTGTGCACCGTATAAATGGCCAAGCACTGCACTAGATTTACGACTGATATAATCAGTTATGGTTGTTTAAATGCAATTACACCATAAAGAAGTCGCTAACAATCCTCTTACGTACAGTTAAACACAGAGCAATTAGTGCTGGATTGTTCATGAGCCAAGCAAAATTGTGTGTTATAGAAGCTGCACCCGTAAAATGACATCTTGTGTGATGGTGTTTGAACAGGAAAATGTGTGATATTATACAATAAAGTCATTCGAGAGTAAATTGCAATAGTAAGAGAAGAGAAAAATGTTTTATGCAATTATCGCATCGTTGTTATCTAATATATAAAAATTCCATGTCACAATGTTAGTTACCGTACTGCTACGAAACGGCTTTACCGATTTCTACCAAATGTTAATGCGTATTCAGTAGGTCTCAGAATCGGCAATTGTATTTCTCCGAATACACGGGGTACAAAGGCAACTTTGTTTGATTTGTTTTATTGCAATGAAGAATATATTTTACAAAAACTGAATTAATTCATAATTTATTCATAATGTGGTGATAAGTCATTGATACAGGCATGGGGAATTAGGTAGGAGACCAATCCAGAAGATTAGGTTTGATTTAAATAAATTAGATTTTTTTAGAGCTAAAAATGTTCTTGATCCCTAGACACTTTTGATGTGTGTACTTTCTAGATGATAATAATAATATTAATTAATATTATTAGAGTAACAAAGCTAAGAATCAAAAGTCTTATATTACTTCACTTCTTTTGTTACAGAATGACCTTGCTCTTGGTTCATACTCAATCGCTTGCAGCCAACACGTGCATGGTATTTTTTAGGTCAACAAAATATACTGCAGATCGACCAGTATTACCTGGTGAACTCCGGTTTTCATACAACCAGTACGATGTAGGGGATCAGCTTATTTCACTTTTGTCTCTAAAATGCGACAGGGAAAAGTTTATGAAGTCGTTATCTAAGTCGTTCGATCGAAAGTTCGTTTTTGTTCCGGATCATTTTTAAATTTACGTTGTGAAATATTTGAGCTGGTTTTAATGAAGAGGATGAATTGTTATACATAAAGATCAAGAACATTTTTAGCTCTAAAAAAATCTAATTAATTTAAATCAAATCTAATCTTCTGAATTGGTCTCCTTCCTAATTCTCCCTTTCCTGTATCAATGACTTATCACCACATTTTAAATAAATGATGAATGAATTCAGTTTTTGTAAAATATATTCTTGATTGCAATCTTCTAAAATGTACTTGATCCCTAGACACTTATGATGTGTGTAAGTATTAACCTTAAATTTGATTATATTCGCGCCTATATATATATACCTGGTGAACAATATTGAATAGCTTATTATGTTTGTTAAAAAATAAGTACAAAATTAAGTACCCTTTAATTGCACGAAATTGGGACCACACCAGCCAGCGGATGCACAAGCGAAATGTGCAACTCATAAAATGTCAGTGTGTTTTGTTGAAGCTAAAAAAAACCTGAACAAGGTAATAAAACGAACGAAGCTAACTCGGTAGCTAACGACATGCACAGCCACGATCGGGCACGAAAAACTTAATTTTAACACTCAAACAAGACTGTTAGGAGCATTTTGGTGAATAAAAATGATTTATTACATCCCGAAATTCGAGTTAGATGTAAAATGGACAAGGTTAGATTACAGCTTAACTCTTAATCTGCTGTAGTTAAAACGATATGCATATTAAGTGTTTGCAAAAGCTTACAAAGATAACAATCTAATGTTTAATTTTGTGATACAATAATTTTAGGCATCGTGTTATTAATCGAGACTAACTAGATGTTATAAATACAAGCTGTACAGCTCATCACTAAAGCATTATGCCCGTGGCGGGAATCGAACCCGCGTCCGTCCACTAGTCCATGTCGACCGTCAGTTGCAAATGTTTTTACTAAGCATGGGATATTTTTTCAAATCAACCATTTACAATTTTCACTTGAAAGTATTATTAGAATTCCGTGTAACGATGGTTCGTTGCAACTCCAACGGAGCGTTAGTTGAACCTAAATATGAGAATTCTTTGTAATCTTAGATCTCGGATTATGTTAAACGCTTAATGCCAACGAAGAGAAAAAAAACATAGCAAAACCGTTTCTCGGACGAGAGCGTTTTATTTAATTTTTTGTCCCTGTCTTTTATACGAAACCAACAACGCAAAACATTATAATCTTCTCCTTTCTCAAGTGTCCGGCAAACCTTCCTACTTATTGTAAGCGGACAAACAATTTAACAGATACTTTCTTGCAACATACTTGTTCTAATCCTTCAAGTATTCCTTTAAATACAAACTTTACTTTTTCGTATTATGTCCTGTCGGATGTAAGAAGAAGTAACAAGAAATTCTCACTAGGAAGTATGGTGACGAATGAAAGCAGGAAATACATTTTTGTACGTAGGATTATAAACACGACAATCAATAGTAATCTTCTGGAATCGGAAGAGGAACGCGAAGAAGAGAAGATAACTGAACTAGCGGCGGCAACTATAAAGAACATTCATACAGATGTATTAACATCACACAGTTGTGGCGTCAGCGATTCAGACGTCCCAGTTACAAAAGTGCCGACACCTTTCCGTTGCAATAAACCGTACAAAGGATTATGATTCGAACGTCAAAACTACCATTTTTTTTAGACAATACTGGTCGTAAATGTTATTGTTCCATTTATGAAATTTGAAAATATTTTCGGTTGGACGTTAGTTCTATTGTTCCAGCGCCGGGCCTCTGTGCGCGCTGATTGGACGTTGCCGCCTGAACACTTGGGCGGTCTGTACCTGAAACGAGTAGGAACAAGGAGTTTACAATAAGCTTATGAATATGCAAAAGATTAGATTATTCACTCTTTATTTTGTTTAACCCATCCGTAGGTAACTGTCCAAACAATTTGTATTCAATAACTATGTTAAAATGCTAATGTTGGGTATGAACATAACTTACTTGGAGAAACTGTATTGTCGGGTTTAATGTTACACAAACATAATTTTAAGAGCATTTAGTATTCTGACCTCATTTTTTGCAAATGTTTATTTCCTCAACTGTTATTTTAATTATATATATGAATCTTCCAACTATGGTGTCTCATACAAAAATGTTGCAGATCAGGTATCTTAGTAAGTAAACACGAGACGGGATACCAATCTGAGATGATACGTAACAATTATTGTATGTCGTAAGAAAGCTGTAAAAATAACCGTGACGCATTCTATTCACAAGAAAGGTACTACGGGAAAGCAAGAGTAAATCACCAAAAACTTTCCGAATGGAAACAAAAACACCAACGAGACAATAAGCCAGAACTACAGCAATAGCACAATTAAACAGCAAACAATCATCTTGACAAAGGGACGCAGGGAAAGTACCAGGACAATGTCGACGGGACAACACTTTTACTGGAACCTATATTCGTGTGCGAGGATGAGCGGTCCGGGCGGAGGGCGGCGGCGGCGGGGGCGGCGGGCGCGGGGGCGGCGGCGCGCGGGGCGAGGGACGTGCGGGCGGACCTGTCGGGCAACGGTGCCGGCGCCGCCACGCACTCGCGCGCAGTCCTCCGCCGCCGGCCAACGGTACCACACGCGCCGCTAACCAACGTAAACAAACTAACAGTGATACCATGTGTGATCGCCTGGACCGATGACAGTCGGGACACAGTGACATAAACAATTTTGCAGTGAAGTGATATTGATAAATAAACAAACATGCCTAAGATCTTCCTGATCAAGAAGCGGCTGCACGAGCAGCAATTGGGGCTGCAGGAAGGACAGGAGCTGCTCGCCAGCAAGGCTGATGCGCTCTGTCCTGGATCACCCCTCGATGATGGACCGATTCCTTTGCTTTCCAAAAAGGATAAGGAATGTTCCGGTGAGTCCTTTTAAAAGTTATTTCGGAATATTTTGCATAAAGCACCCATTGATGCCGGTCAAATCATCTGTAATCTTAGCGCTGTCATCCTTCCTTTGAAACTTAATGAGTCCTATTCATCGCACTCGCCATCTTCAACGGTAACAAATTCAAAGTTTTTAGTTCTTTTATTCAGCAGATTAATGTTTCTTGTCTTTGCAACATTAATAGAATCTCTTCGTTTAGGAACTAGGGTTTCGACTTTTATCGTAGAATTTTTGTTTTCATATTTAATACCTTTGTTATTACTAATTACTTGTTCATCTGTATTTAATAGGTTATTTTTATCACCCCTTTCCTAACGGACGCTATCAACTAACGAGGCTTTTAAATTGATACTCGCATTTGAGGTTTTTATGTTCTTGACCAATCGAGTCGAGGTTTTCCGCCAGCGTAGTTTGATTTGGGGCGTGTAGAGGGCTCAGTGTGTGAGACGATCCAAGACATTTTGGATGTGTTGTATAGTGGCCCGTTACCGCGGGCCGGCTACCTGCTGGGGACAAGTGGGAGCCTCGTGATACTGATCTAAGCCTGTGTCATTGTGCACCACAGAATCCCCGAGTCTCTGTGGGAATCAGGATCTTTTGAATTCATAATCTTTTTACCTATTCCGTTTTTTTCCTAACTTACGATTTCCATCATAACGTTTTGTAGTAAGTAACCTTTTTAACATACTTTGCCATTTCAAAGTTCAGAAAAACGGGTTGATTTCATATTTAGAACATGTTTTGTCACCGTTCACCAGAAACCGCTAACCATTACGTGCTGATACAAATTGATAATATTTATTCGAGATGCATTTGTATATGACCTACACCAAAGTCGTTTTATGAAAGGACAACATATTAAACTCGTACCGTTACATTTAGGAAAGTAAAATACTTAGTAATAATAACGAACATTTTGAAGTTGACGCAATTCAATAAACAAAAATCTTACAAAAGCAGTTTTAGATATTTCCCGTCATATGAAACCAACATAAATACCGGTCCAACTTGTAACTAACTGTCAATATATATTTTTTCTACACAATTCCGTAATATGTTTGCTCTTCACACGACTATGCTCGGTCATAGGTGTTAAAAAGCCGATCCTAGATGCCAAATCTGCTTCTAGTACATGAGCCAGAAGTTCAGAATTCCTAATCATTTTACTTTTGCATACTTGGATTATTTGGTAGTAAATTCAAATCTAACCAAAGTTATCAACGGTAGAGCAATATTTCCGATAATAGCGTTCAAATTTCTTTGTGATCGACATCAGTTAATGCAAAATTAGCTGAATTGTTTATGAAGGTAGTTATTCCTATCATTGTTTTGCATTCTATTACCACGGAATAGAGTTCAAATGTTTTTTGTTTCATCATATCAAATCTGCGTTGGAATCGGCTAATGCATATGCCATTAGCAGAATTGGTAATATGGTCAACGGGTCCCGTGCTCAGCGAACCTCACCGGATGCTACGGGCAGAGGTGTCAATGATTGCAGCACAATAGATACGCTTCCGGCGTCACGGCACACCGTTGCCTGTATTTGGGTTAGTCACTTGACAGTCGCATTTGTTATTCATATAACGCGCACAGACTATTCTGCGTGCGTAATAATTCTCTACCTGGCAAATATTGGATACGTGAGCATGATTAATATGGATCGAAAGATTGTCGGCGGCAAATAGAATGAATGGCGAGTGCTGAAGTGGGATGGACAAACGCAAAGTACTATTGTCACAATTTGAGGTCGTTATGCTTTCCGTGCTGAGTAATGGATGTTTGCTGAAAATTGGAATATCTACCCAGAAACTATAGTTGGAGATTAAAGTATTAGATGCTGCAGGAATATTTTTTAACTCGCGAAATTTTCAACCTAAGTTTTTAAATTTTAAACACGTCAACGTTATATTGCAAATAATTACAGCAAATGTATACCTTGTCATTAAAACTTAGTGTGTCTCATACAAAGGTGTTTATAGTCGTCAGTGTAATTACGACCACGTTGCATTGTAGCAGATGATCTTCATCGTCTTCGCCAATTTGCAGGTGAAGTTTGGTCACCTGTTATAGGTGTGTAATCACCTGTCTAAAGGGCGAGAGGGTACCATTTAACTATAAGGTCACGGCGGCGAAGGGTTGCCCTTTTTTTTTTCAACAGCACACACCCCTAACAACGTTTTTAAGGGCGTCACCACACAAAACTTGCGCGTACGCTCGTGGTTTTTCGGTACATGGAATTTACATCATCATTATTAGCTCATACTTGTCCACTGCTGGACATAGGCCTCTCCAATTGCACGCCACTGTGTTTTCGGCTTCTCGCATCCATCTTGCGTATATCATCAGTCCTCCTTGCCTGAGGGCGTCCTACACTCCGTTTGCCGAGACGCGGTCTCCACTCGAGAACTCGTTCTACGGCTAATATGGCCGGCCCGCTGCCACATATGGAATTTACAGTTCTTTTAAATATGTTTATTGTTTAGTGTGACCGAAGCCTTAAATACTCTTATTACTTAAACGTATGCTATCCATGTAAGTGTCACTTTAGGACATTTTGGTGTACTTGACCTTTTTTTTTAAGAGATAATTCGGGTTTGTTTTTTGTTTCCTGCTGATATCGCTAATGACTTTGGCCCGTTAAAAAAAATGTTGTGTTATGAAACGTTTGTCTACAAATGTTTCTGTTTGGGACAAGAAGACGTTACGTGTTATCACGAGCTAGGTTGTCTAATATTTTCCTTATTAAGTAGCTCAGTTTATAATTTGCATCGATTGTCTTACACTTTAGTACGCACGAGCAAAAAATGTTATCTAAATATACCGTCATATTGATGTACCTACGAACAGAATTTCGTGATCTTATCAATCAACGATTTAGAACTCCCGGAGTGTATAAAAAACTGATACTATAAAAGATCTTTTGGATAGATTTTCTCGCTGTTATTGCTACTATGAAACATTTTTTTAATATAAAAAACTAGATGTATTAGCAATCTTTACATCAGGCAGGATGGTGGTCAAACGCTTGTTCATAGTGACAAAAAAAACTTCCTTATTGTGCAATCGAATCCGAAATTAATTGTTGTAATCCGATCGGTAGTTCCTAAGACGAGTACGTTTAAACAATGAAACGCGATTTGTATACTTCTCCTTATATAGAAGTACGCTGATTACATTTAATTATTGGTTAGTAACAAGTGTAATACTTATTCTGAAGCTTATATTTTAAGTAAGTACATATATATCATAAGTATATTATTATATGAAAATTAATTCGATGTGGAACTTTTTTGAACACCGCGACATGTTATTCAAAGCCTCGGGCAAATTATTTACTTATTTTTTTTTTTTCATTATTACAAACAACTAGTTCATTAACATTCGCTCTATCATCGATCAAAATCGATTCTAATAAATTGCTACAATCATATTAAAGACATCAACGCGTTGCCGTTCTACATTATGCTAATTTAATTTGTGTCTTCAATTATTTAATCCCATGCTGTTCTGGGATGTGAATAGAACCAGCTGTCTTTCATCCTGGCACGTCATAGGATCGTTTCATTGAATCAGTAAATTCAGTTTAAACAATAAATACGAGTTAAAATTAATAGTATAATCCGACCTAACCGCAAATCCTTTTCGAAGATATTGAGATTTGTAAACCTTTTTTTTTTCAAGTAAGGCTTAGGATATTGAAGTTCCTGTCGTCACTAGAGTCGTTTGTTTCTAAAACTTTTGTTCAAAAAAAAATTTCTGTCTATTTGTATGTCTGTTTACATTAGAAAACTTCTTACAATATTGTTCCTTACTAGTTGTCTCGGCAAACATTTGTTTTGCCATAGGAAGTCGCTTTTGTACCCCATGTATTGGAAGAAATACACCTTTTCAACCTTCCCTCGACTTCCACGTGTGATTCAAGACCAAAATTAGCCAAATCGGTCCAGTCGTTCTCGAGTTTTAGCGAGACTAACGAACATCAATTAATTTTTATATATATAGATATCTTACAATATTTCTTCCTATGCACAGTGTTAAGGCGAAGTTAAGGGAACCTCGTCTGTTTATGATACAATGATATGATGGTATACTTACATGAAGATACAAGCTTCTCCCTGGTTCTTCTGGCCGATTGATAATAACATTCTGTACGGGAAATATATTTTAATTCCAAGCTTCCATTCATGAAGATATTGTTTTAGTTTACACCATATTTAAGTGTAAAATCAAATATTAATACACTAATTTTGATTCGATTTAATACTTTCATACAGAAACAAATTAAAACTACCTTAAACCAAAGATCATCATCAGCCCATACTTGTCCACTGCTGGACATAGTCCTCTCCAATTGCACGCCACTGTGATCTGTTTTACGGCTTCTCGCATCCAGCTTCTGCCAGCCATCTTGCGTATATCATCAGTCCACTTTGCGTACACATCAGAAATCCGTCTCAGTGTATGCACGTACCAGTGGCGTGCATTGGCTTTTACGACAAGGTAGGCAGTAACCTTCAAGGATTGACATCTATGTATGGGTAACTTGTCTTTACGAAATATAGGTACTTATCTACTCACCCACAAAACACAGGACCTTCGTTAGCCTATGTCGTGAGTACAAAAAAAATATCTAGCAATAACTGTATTATTATGGGTAACTTGTCTTTACGAAATATAGGTAGCTATCTACTCACCCACAAAATACAGGACATTCGTTAGCCTATGTCGTGAGTACAAAAAAAATCTAGCAATAACTGTATCATTATGGGTAACTTGTCTTTACGAAATATAGGCACCTACCTATCTACAAAACACAGGACAAAAAAAATCTAACAATAACTGTATTATTAGGTCGGGTAACCAATGTACTAAAGTAGGCAGTGTCTTTTTGCCTATATGGTGTGCACGCCACTGACTATTAGTAACTAGCGGCTAGTGTACTCATATTCGTCTGCAAATCAACACAATGTATGTTGACCGGACGATTAAGGCCAAGGGACAAGCTTCGAGTCATTCAAACGAACGTGCGAACCTAGTTCAATAGGTTTTTAGTATATGTGCATAAAATTTACGCACGTACATGCATAATAAATAAAGGCAGGTTCAGAAGCCCTGGATTAAACAGATTTTTTGCAGACGCAGTCATTTCTAGAATCATCATCAGCCCATACTTGTCCACTGCTGGACATAGGCCTCTCCAATTGCACGCCACTGTGAGATCACAGTTGAGTAAACAGATGTTTTCGGCTTCTCGTATTCAGCTTCTGCCAGCCATCTTGCGCGGATCATCAGTCCACCTTCCCTGAGGGCGACCTACACTCCGTTTTTTTCAATTTCTCCCCCCCCCCCCCCTTTTACCCCCTTAGGGAATGTTAATGCATTTAACCCTGATGTAGTACTACACACATTAGACCACTTTTAATTTTTTATTTTCTCCCGTGATGCAGGCCACATAATTTAAGAAGGATAGGTTTTTATTCAGACAAAAAAATCATGCAGTTGAGGGTTAAAGAAATCCTTTCTTGTCTCATGTAAACATCAGAAAAGGAATCCCTGTGAAAAATTTCAGCTTTCTAGAATAAACGAATAAGCTAGGACTTGTGAGTTTTATATACAAAGGTTTGGAATGCATTTCTATAAAATATCTGCTTACCCCGCTTTGGGAACAAAAGGTGTGTGTGTGTGTGTGTGTATGAAAGCACGTTCGGAATCAAATGACAAAACAGTCAAATTCATTTTGACTTGAATTACCCGTTTCCAAAACGTCTGTAATTACAAACTTTACAGAACATTTAATAATCGTTACTTCAAATGTAAATAATAATGTTTGGTGTATGTATAAGTAATTGTCTTCTTGACAGGTTTCTGATAATGATATCGACTGACTCATGTTTTTTTTTTCGATTATTTCATAATTTATATTTAATGCTGTGACAAATTGATTTGAGCATTTAAAAGTAATAAGCGCACGTAGCCAGTGCCCCGAGTTTTGTCCGAGTAATGACATTTTTGGAAATTATCACCAATATTTATTGAGGTTTACTTGTACTCGAGTATTGATTAACAGGGAATCTTGTTTTCATATAATATCTAAATGTTTTATTGATAACTAGCTTTTCGTCCGCGGCTTCGCCTTCGTGGACTTCTGCGACAAAAAGTACCCTATTATTTAAACCGGACTTCTAACTATACGTCTGCAAAATTTCAAAGCAATCGGTTCAGTATATACGACGTGAAAGCGAAACAAACTCTCTTTCCCATTTATAATATTAGTAAGATTGCATTACACTTATTGTCCCTTAACTAACAACACCGCTCAAGTCCAAAAATGCTGGTTTTTACATTTTAATGACATTGGATGAAGCTGCGTATTGCGCGTCGTACCATTGGTCTCATGAAATAGATTTCAACCAATCAGAAGCCGTAATTTAAAAAATAGTGACAGCAGCACTCAAATCGTTTGGAGTCGCAATATATCGTCATAAATACAGTTGAGGTACAATCGTGAATCCTATAGGGCACAGCAATATTATAATAATACTAGTTGTCTCGGCAAACTTTTGTTTTGCCGTAGAAAGATTTGTACCCCGTGTATTGGAAGAAATACACCTTTTAAACCTTCCCTGGACTTCTATGAATAATTCAAGACCACATATAGCCAAATCGGTCCATCCGTTCTCGAGTTTTAGCGAGACTAACGAACAGCAATTCATTTTTATATATAAGATATAGATAACTATTACAAACGCGATTAATTGCATAATTTCCGTCCAGAATATCGGTTTTCCAAACACCCCTAGCCCGACAACGGACTGTTGTACCGATAGCATACAAAAATGTACACATGTAAAAATAAATTGCATTTTATTCTAAACCGGCTCAGTAATAACGCTTATTATATAAGCTGATGGAAGCAAGTTCATTGCGCGTAATGAGCTAGCGCGGACAGATGCTGGTTTTCTCAAACGATCGCGCAAATTAATCTTGAGCTGTCTTTACCTATTATTTCCTTATGTACATAGCTCAGTTTAGGCCAGTTATTTCATCGCTTTGCTACAACATACCCGCATTATATTCTATATTATAAATGTATATATCTCGACACGAAACATCTTTGCCCGAGTAGGTTGTCTGTTACTTGTTTTTTTGAAAAACCAGCTTTTGATCAAGACGAAGACTGTTTTAGCTTTGTATGTTCGTTTGTATGGTGTGTATTGACGGTGTTGTGGTATGTGGATGTTGTATGGTAGCATTACATTGTTTGGACTGAAATACAAAAATTAAAAATTGTATGGAAAAAGATGTTTGAAAAGTTTATGGAGGTTGAAGTTATAACTGCGTTTTGCAATTCTTTAAATTGGTATTTTTCCGGTATTCAGTAATCGTATTAATAATAAGTTAAAAAGTTGAAAAAAATACACTTCACGCCTTTTCCCAAAGGCGGGTCAGCAGAGCTTGCTAAAGCAAATGCCCACGGTTCTCCAAGCGTATTTAACCCAACGTGACAGGGGGTGAGCCCATCGCCGTTATAGGGTTCACACACCTTGTGGTGTGCGGGTGTCATCACGATGTTGTCCTTCACCGTACGAGCGTTGCGTTGCGTGCATAGGCTCTGAAAAAGAGTCCCATTGGTACACGTCCATTAGCCGGACTCGAACCCGGGACCTCCCGGTTATAAGTCAAGGATCCGACCAACTGCACCACAGACGCTTTCAGAAAGAAATATACTTCAAATTCAAGTCCGAAATATGAAGCTAATAGAGACGATCCGTTACACACGTGTGTCCTTCCAAGAACCAATCACGTGTTTGACATCTTGACTTCTAAAATCTAAAAGAGGATCCACATAGAAAAAAATATAAGTGAGATACTTCAAATCTTAAGTATGGCGAATCTCTCTGGGCGCGTTCGCTTTCGGGGAAACGTTTGGTCGAATGTCTTTTGTTTCTTTTTTTTTTTGGGGCGTAGGAATGACGTCACCACGTGTGTGCAGTAGTGCTCAATAGATGTTGGGCACTTGAGCTTGTAACGGTCAATTCGGGTGCAAAAATAAACTTGGGTACAAAAAAGTATAGATACATAGTATAGTATAGGTATAGGTAAGTATAGGTACATAGCAAGAATAGGAAAAAACAAAATGCATACAAAAAAAAACATTTTACTACATCAAAAAACACACTCTACACTTCACGCATTTAGATCCCAAAGCGTCGTAGGCATAGGCACTTGCTAAGCAAATGCCCACGGTTCACGCGAGCGTATTAGATCCAACGTGACAGAGGGTGAGCCCATCGCCGCTATAGAGTTCACACATCTGTACTTCACCAGTTAAGTAGCTTTAAGATAAGAACCACTGGTAAATGGTTACCTAATGAACAAGTGTGCTCCATCGTAGACCACATCGCTGCTTAACATCAGGCAGGATGGTGGTCAAACGCTTCGACATTGCGTTTAAAAAAATAAAAAAGCTTAACACTATATCATCATCATCAGCCCATACTTGTCCACTGCTGGACATAAGCCTCTCCAATTGCACGCCACTGTGATATTAGCCGGGATATTCCCACCCACTTTCCCACCACTGTGATTCCTGTTAGAGCCAGGATCTACAGCGGCATCCAGACTAGACAAGAGCTCAATCAGTGACGACTGGGCTAGATCCCGGGGGGGGCTAGCCTTCTGTCTTGGATCCCACAGTTATTAAACTAAAGACGGTATAGAAATAAGAAGAAAAAAATACATATATGCGCTGCATTGCAATGCATACATATGATATTAAAAAAAAAATCATATGTATGCATTGCTGTGATATGTTAACACTATATAGGATGCTGGAATAACGCTCAGACTGCAACCCCACTAGAACATTCGACGTTTTCGCGAATTTCAGCCAACCTGTTAACAAAACCTCAGTAAAACGCCACTACCGCTTTGTGATAGTATATAAAAAAAAGCACTAAACAACCGAACAAGTCATTCCGAGAACAGATTTACCGCCATTGTTAGGCGTAATCCGTTCTTTTTTTTTTATCATCGAGAATCGTTAAAATTGCAATACAGAGACTGGCAACACAATACACCCCAGACCGATACAATAGTCCAACCATCTGGCGTCCGATTGTCCTT
>SJJU01036548.1:3213-16249 GCA_012932125.1 Conopomorpha cramerella | reverse complement strand
ACAACGTTTGTCAGGTTAGCCGATATTTACATAAAAAAGTAAGCATTACCAGAGCTACCTAATCTATGCCTAATACGAATGGTATTATTGCATGAAATTCTTCAGTTTACATAGAGAAATAATTTCGCATAATTCGCAAAAAGAGCGACATTAACTTAAAGAAAAAAAGAACCGACTTCAACCAGTAAAATTTTACATATATGTATGTAGTTTTCTCATGGATGCCATTGTCGGAACTGAACCAAATTTATATGGGACCAAAAAGGAAGCACCAGCTTTCAAATAATAAAAAAAAAATATCCAAATCGGTTCATCCAGACGAAAGTTCTGAGGTAAGAAACATAAAAAAAAATACTGACGAATTGCGAACCTCCTCCTTTTTTGAAGTCGGTTAAAAATAATCAAGAATCGCAGGCGGATAATCTAGCGCAGTAACTTACGTATGTTTAATGTTATTATGTGTGTATTTTGTGAGCAAAGCCGCTCGTGTCCACATCTCGTAAGGTCATCTCAGCCATTGTTGTAGTCTTAAAATAAAAAAGATAATAGTTTTCGTGTATTTTGGAGCAATTTCGAGCAACCTTAAAAATTCCGCCCACGGAACTTAGCTCTTTACTGCCTGATCTCACGATAAGGCGGGTCTTTTGTATGTTAGAGGTAAGAAATACTGAAAAGACTTAAGACGCAGACGAAGCGCCCTTAAGCGACGATTCTATACAAAAAAAAACGTAGAATTCACGTTTTTTAATCCCAAAGCCGGGTAGGCAGAAGCACTTGCCAAAGCAACTGCCCACGGTTCACCAAGCGTATTTAACCCAACGTAACACGGCATGTACCTATCGCTGTTATAGGGTTTACACACCTTGTGGTGTGCGGGTTTCATCACGATGTTGTCCTTCACCGTACGAGCGTTGCGTTGCGTACATAGGTTCTGAAAAAGAGTCCCATTGGTACACGTCCAGTAGCCGGACTCGAACCCGCGACCTCCTGATTACAAGTCAAGTATCCGACCAACTATCGTACATAAATATCTTAAAGAGACTTAATACGTCCAAAAAGTTTTCCTTTCTTCCAACGGAACGTGGAATTCTTTAAAAAAAAAAGCGATAAACCACTACCTTTTTTTTTGTTCTAAACTCTCAGAAACCGTCGCCCATAAGCCGAATAACTATTCAAATGAGATAAACACGACAAACCTTTATCCTTCGGTTTTAGAGAAAAACATATATATATTTGAATAACTGTAACGGTGATTACCGATAAGCCGTAATAAAATTCAAGGTGGCAGAGAAGACTCCGTCGAGCTGTCTCGGGTATGGTTGCTTAGAGATACCGGAATATTTTTTTTTCCCACTAAAACCAATCTAGCCTGTACGTAGCCTTGAGCGAATCTTTAGACGTATATAGGTCGTTCACCCCTGCCAAAATGTGAACATGATTCACGTCGTGAAATAATAAAAACACACTGAGAACCGTTTTTTTTGCGCCCGCTCGTTTAGTTTAGAGCGTTGAATCATTGATTGAAGTGTTGTTATTTTTTTGCTGTTTATCAAACGTAATATATACTTTTCATCGCCTGTTTATAATCCGTTGTAAGTTTTCAGTCATTTGAAACAACACATTTATTACTTAGATAGAGACATAATACATAGTCACACAGTAATTGAAGGTAAACTAAACATATATACGTATACTAGTGGATGCCCCGCGATTTTATTCGCATAGTTTAGTAGCCGTTTAGATTTTGCATACAAAAGAGTATTCCCGTTTATTCCCGTTCCTGTGGAAATTTCGGGAATTCCTTTCTTAGTGCACCCCTACGTTACCTAAACTACGTCCGTACCAAGTGTCTACGTTTCGTCGTTTGGGCTGTGCGTTGATATGTCAGTCAGTCATTCAGTCAGCTTTTCCTTTTATATATTTAGATTGATATACATATATTATATGAATTGCTGTTCTTGCAGTCTCGCTAAATCTCGGCAACTGCCGGACAGATTTGGCCAATTTTTGTCATGAATGATTTGTCGAAGTAGACAGAAGTTTTCAATGATGAATATATGCATATGAATTTTACCTCTATCAGTTGTATTCCTTCCAGCTAATGTACATAGAATCTATATTTTATGTACATAGTATATAAACCGCCAAACCCCGCCACGGCTTCTCGTTCGACGCGGCTGCGAAATTTCGAAGCCTTTTGTTATGTTTCAATGCCAGACAAATTCATGTTTATGCATAAAGCGGAATCTTCAGACTAAATGTACATAAGGACGTTATTGTACAGTATTCTAACGCAACGTTATTAGCTACAGGGTATTTTAGGAAATAATTTCTTTCTCAGGATTAATATGGATTTGTATCATCTGTCTGACAGTTTCTGCGATACCTATAAATATGGTTTTGTCACGTTCCTGTTAAGTCTATGAATATGGACTGGGGGATATTCTTTGGCGTTTTTCTGACAGATACTGAACTGTCATTACTGTCAAAGTTTGTTTGGAAAGTATGACAGTAATGACATTTCTCCGCCTGTCAGAAAAACGTCAAAGAAAATTCCCCCATAGCGTGTTTTAAACTAAAACAGACAAGTCAATTAATTACTAAGACATAGCCGACATTTGCGGAAGATTTAAACCTAATGTGATAAAATTAAGAACTATAAAAGTGTCAAGTTAAAACACACAGCGACAATTATCAAGGAAAATTGCGCGTAATTAATTTCGCTTAAATACCGGTCTGTATCTATTCAATAAGTTAGGTAAAGTACACTAAATAAAATAAAGCATTTATCAAGTATTTCACCAATAAACTAAAATACCTAATGAACAGGTGTGCTCCATCGTGGCCACATCGCTGCTTAACATTAGGCAGGATGGTGGTCAAACGGTTCTTCATAGTGATAAAAAAATAAAAATAAATACCGTTAATGAACCGAACACCACGAAAAATCAAACACGTGTGCCACACAAAGACGTACCTATAACGATCCTATACTCATATATCAGGCAAGGTGGACTGATGATATACGCAAGATGGATGGCCGAAAAAGACCCCGAGCAATGGTCTTAGACACGTTGTTGGGCTCGTCAATAGAACATTTCCTCACATTATCGCCATATTAAAAGTTGTTCATATCGACGAACCCAACAACGTTCTTAAGACCATTGCTCGGGGTCCTTTTACATGCGGTATATGTGATCCAAAACGAAAAAAAAAAACGATTGTCCTTCGCGTCGACCTTTCAACCAACGACGATCGATGGTCGGCCTCGTTGCGCGCGCGCCGCTCGACTTGGCCGTGAAGAAGGCTACAACGGAATTCTAGAGATCGGTAAATGTTAGTCTAGCGCGATCACCCCGTAGCAAGGACAACCGCCTTTATACTGGCACACTAGTTTGTAACGAACCGCCCGCCCAGTGTTTTCTTTTTTTTGTTCCGTGTAAAAAAAATATATAACAGTTCACACTGGCCGTTGTTTGTTAACGAAATAACGATATTTTTCGGACATTCCAACGGTTTATTGTGTTAATTCGTTTTGTTTTAGTATACTGGTGGAAAATACTGTATCGGGAAGGACTAGTGAAGTAGAAATCGGCGTTCGTGGGTTTGATTGTCGACTAGTATAAGTATACAATGCCGTAGGGTGAGCCAATGATGTGTGGGTCTAGATGTCCGTAGCTAGCACCAATAGTAGAGGTTATCCTAGTATAAGGTGAAGTGACAATTAAAATAAATCTCTCAAATTGGACGAAATTACATATAAATGCCAACTTTTGTGAATATCGGTAGCCTTGGTGAAGAGTTCATTGGGAACAAACATCATGACACTGGATTTTTATATATTAAGATATTATTTTGGTTTATCTCAATATTACAAGATACTAGCTGTCTCAGCAAACATTTGTTTCGCCATAGGAACTAGCATTTGTACTTCCTATAGCCCCGTGTATTAGAAGAAATACACCTTTTAAACCTTCCATGGACTTCCACGTGTTCATAAGACCAAAATTAGCACAATATATATATGTATATGTATTACATAACATTTATGTTTTGTCTGTCTATTCAAAATCTAAGCCAAGGTGTCTTGTTTTATTTACTGTTTTGTTAAGCGTCACGTATGGCACAGATAGGGTAAACGAGTTCACATGGGCCAAACTGTTGTGAGGTTTTGCACGACCACCCACCTTACCTTGAAGTGGAGAAAAAAAAACGAATCCGTGCCTCATAATTTTAATGCCCACGATTTATTTCCAATCGGTTCAAAGCCTTAGACATAACAGTTTCTTTAGCAAATAAAGGTCATATTCCTTTGTATTAGGAACGAACGTGACTTCCCTTGATCTTGTGGAGTTATTCTGATATATAATTGTAACACGAGTGTAATGAGTAGATTTTTTTTTTTACTTTATTGTAAAGAACGCACCTTGACAGTAACAATTTAAATAAAACATTAAGCAATTTTGAGAGAGATTCTTAAAAATAATAACATAGAAATAGCAATTAAAATCTATATATATAAAAATGAATTGTTGTTCGTTAGTCTCGCCAAAACTCGAGAACGGCTGTACCGATTTGGCTAATTTTGGTCTTGATTTATTCGTGGATATCCAGGGAAGGTTTAACAGGTGTATTTCTTCCAATATATGGGGTACAAAAGCCTAAGGCAAAACAAATGTTTGCCGGAACAACTAGTAATAAATAATTTTCTGATGTTAAGTTAAAAATACGTTTTAATTATAATGCATAAACTGTATAATGTAACAGAAATATACATATGAATATTCACAGCGTAAATAACATTATATTATTCAAATAACTAAGCAAAGCCGTGCAGACACAAATAATAGCTATTCTCACGCCATAAAACGATTTATGTATCATAAGACCTTGTCCAGCCTAGCTTTAGGCAATGCCACAGTTAAAAACCATGTGGGCATTTTGTAATGCCTTCACATAATACATTGAACGCGCAAAATAACTGGCAGGCAAGATTCACTAATTGCCATCGCTTAAATACTACATAGTAAAGGCCTTTAAAAAAAAATTAACGACCGCAATAGACCAATGCCATACTAGGCCAGGAAACCGGAGTAAAGCCTCAAAAGGAACAAACCAATTACAAAACCTTGAATCAAACACACAACACTTTTGAACAAAAAAAAAATAATATAAAAATAGACGCTTTTCAATCGATTGTTAATAGAGCATTTTTTTCTATGTACCTACGGTACATGGTATGCTTTTATTTTTACAGTAGAAATACCTTTATTGCATTCAACCGCGATACCTATTTTTACCTTGATTGTGTTGTGCTGAATATTTGAACAGATGCTAAGTTAACTTTTCATTCTGTACTACTTCACATCAAATACAAGGAATTCTTTACAATATTCGCAAAGACAAATTAAAACGTAAAATAGCGCTGTAAAAAAAAATAAAAAAAAAACGTCTCATTGAAATGAGATGACGCAATGAGAAACGGAGTATGCAGTAATGTTATGTGGCCAGAGGTAACGGTGACGGTATGCCAACCTCCATGCTATAACCTCCGTACACAAGTTGGCGCCTCAAACTTCACTGCCACGCGCTGGCCGAATACAAAGCACGCCTATTGGAAAAAATTAACGTTCCATTTTCGAATTCCGCCGGTGTATATGCCATTAAAATTCAAACCTGCCATTGCAACTGGCCAGCACGGTCCGCCGCGGGAATATTAAAAAGTCGAGTTCTTGAAATGTCAACGGGATACAGGACAACACCCCACATAACATATAATCCAAAAGACATTATTATTATAACGTTGTTGTATAATTTATTCGTGTAACATTGAAACGTAGACAAGTGTTTCGCAAGAAGACACATGGATATCGCTATACAAATATAACTAGAAGTTTTGGCGAACGACCGTAAAAGGGCCAAACAAAGATTTTTTTTTTTTTTTGGATATTTATGAATGCCCTTGACAGCTGAGTAAAAATAATTCACACGTTCACCAAGCATGACGTCTCAGCATGTTTCATCCGCTATGTCTCAATCCTTTGTTATGTTGAAGTGTTTTCTTCTGTCCTCGTTCGGCGGTTTCGAGCGACATTTTTGTAGGTTTTCTGTATTTGGAAATGACGTCACGCGTTTTATTTTATGACCACAGTTAGAAATACTTAGTAGAGGCACATTACTATCTTTGTTAGTGTTTTGTGTACAACTTTTCTGTTCTCTTTATCACCTATGTTACGGCACAGGAAAGGGCCGATGATAAAAGCAAAAGTGGAATACCTCCGAACGTAAGTAGGTATATATAAATGTGGAACAACCTCCTCTAATAATGAGTATATACCAGTGGCGTACACACCACTTAGTATTTTGGCTACCCGACCTAATAATAGATTTATTGCTAAATCTATTTGTATTGTACTCACGACATAGGCTAACGAAGATCCTACGTTTTGTGGGCGAGTAGATAACTATATTTCGTAAAGACAAGTTACCTGTAAATATATGTCAATCCTTGGGCTTTTACGACAAGGTAGGCAGTAATCCCCAGGGATTGACACCTATGTATAGGTAACTTGTCTTAAGAAACATAGGTGCCTCATCCACAAAACACAGGACCTTCGTTAGCCTATGTCGTGAGTACAACAAAAAAGGATCTAGCAATAACTGTATTATAAGGTCTGGTAACCAAAATACTAAGGTAGGCAGTGTCTTTTGCACGCCACTGGTAAAAGCCAGTGCACACCACTGGTACATACATGATTTAGGTGAAGCTTTTGAAATCGGCAAGACCAACCTACTTGCTTAAGCGTTAAGACAAAATGACAAATGAACATCGTGTCACGCAATATTTGCCAAGGTCCAACAGCGCGACTCGAAACGGTTCCGAGAACGAAGCAGACGACGCCGGGGCGTGTATTTAAAAACCAAACATAAAATATTTACGTTCGTATTTGTAAGGCTTAAGTACAGCTATAAAGCATCAATGTTTGCTTCGAAAATGCCCGCTCGAACGGTGCACTATGGCCAAAGACTTTTTTTCGAATCGAATCCTGCACCGACCGCCGCCGCCGTCACGCCCGACTGCGCCGACGCATACAATTATGGGCGACGCGTAAAAAAAAAAAAACAGACCCAACAATGCAGGCAGCGTCCTTGGAACCCGAACTAAAGCGCGAGAAAGAGGAAAGGAACTCGTTTTTACTAACCTTGAGACTTTCACTGTCAAAATGTATAACAGCGTTAGACAACCACCCCTAGTGAGAGAATAACTGAATGTTGATTATTTATAGGAACAGAATCCGAGAGAGTCTATTAGAATGGCGCCACGGATAGGTATCAATGTCAATAGCCTTATTAAAATCATGCAAATTCCCTATAGATATTCAAACAGTCCGGAAATGACTTTGCTACGAACAAAACACGACAGTGTCAATACAAAGCGGATTCTAGTTCAGATTAGATCTATCATACTGTTCGGTCAGAGCCACATCAGTTAATTGCATTGGACACATCGGAGCGTGGCCTGCGACGAGACGCACACACGCGCATTCGCTCACTATAATCGTATGCAGAGCGGAGGCGACTATTACCGTTACGAGGCATTCCGCTGACGTCAACTACACTTTAACACACCGAGCCTTAATCATTAACATCATTATACGTAGCTGACGACATTCATCTAACCCAGACATTTTCGTCTTTTCAGATCGCGACATTTTCGACGAGAACAAAGGTAACCGCGACAAGAGGACAAAGGAGCCTAGAAGATTCATCTCCTCGATACTCGGAGGGGACATCCCCTACGGGAGCCACAGGAGTCACGTGCTCACGCAAGCTGAAAGGAAACAGTACCTACCAGTAGCCGATGACAAGAACAAAGAAAAGAAACCAATAATAAAAGAAGAAAAAGACCCGATTCACAGCGAACCGATCGTACTGCCTGCTAGAAATCCACCGTCACCTGCCTCTGTACCGTCACCCAGCATCGATAACGTCAGATGTCAAAAAGTATCAGTAATTCAGAGGACACCTTCACAATCGCAATTTGGCAAAAAAGAGGAAGTGAGTCTGCCTCCCTCACTGCCTATCCCTGAACCAGAACAGGACCAGCCCATAGATTACGCGATCGCCAAGAAACGCGGCGAAACCGAAGACGAGGAGACAGAGAAGAAAATAAGAGAACAAAGACGGACGAGCAGTTCCAAAATAGCTAATGGAATTCTCGCCAGACCAATCTTAGTACTTAGAAATCGTCCTGGTAACAAAGTTCCTGGAATTGTTAATTTGGCAGCAGGCCATGCGCGGTCCACGGGAAACAATGGATCCGGTGGAAACAACCAGAGCACTGGAGGCTCCGGAAGTTATAGCGGGGGTGGCGGCGGTGCTGCGCCTTCTTCCGGAGGTGGTGGCGCCATGGGCGGCGGCTCCGGCAGCGGCGGGAACGGCCGCGACGGACGCTCCAACTATGGCCCCAACAGCCCACCGACCGGCAGCTTGCCGCCATTCTATGAAACCCTAGGGCCCTCCACTAAGGGCGGCCAGAACGCATTCAACGCCAACGGCAGTTTCCCTAACGAATTCAATATCATCAACGGATTCAACATGGACTGCGAAAACAATGAAAACAACGCCAACTTCCCCGAACAAAGCAAGCAGTACTCACTAATGCAAAATGCACACTACGGATTAGCTTTAAAAGACGAAGACACAGATTATGAAAGTAAATTAGAAAACCTTAGCGGAATCGGAAGCTACGGTAGTAATTTCGATGATCCAATGGTTGTCGACATGGGTGAAGACGTAATTGATAACTACCAGTTCACAACAAGTTTGTCATTCAACAACACAAACGAAGCCATCCTCGGAAGTTTAGCAGATTCAACAGACGACTTCGCTAGCCTTTTGAACAATCAAATAGACTCCATATCGGTGTCTGACATCAGAGACTCGGCCTCAATCTCCCCCGACTCCGGCCACAACCCCGTAGACATAGAATCAATCGCCGAGCAGGTTAGTTTAAGTACGAGACAGTATTACGAGAAGAACTATTTGTTCGCCAATCAAGACCAGAGCCCCACGTACAACTTCGCGAAGGAGCGTCCCGATTTACTAATGCAGCTGAACCCGGCCCTGCTGCAACACAACGAGGGTCAGATGCAGCAGTTGCAGATCCACGTGCAACTTCAGCAGAGGCAGCAGATCCTGTCTCCCGGCTTCCCGTTCGCTAGTCACTCGCTGGAGCTGGACTCACCGTCCGGCGTCTCGCTGCCGTCACCCGGCGGCAACAGCTCGCACGACGGGAGCACCAGCCACGTCGAGACCTCCGCCCTCAGTCCTGCAGCAGCTGTAAGTGTCAAGAAGGGCAGCGATGGCAAAGTCCATGTCTTACAACAGAGGGTAAGCATTACTTGATTTTAAGGCGAAGCTTCCATTCGTTTTTCACACCTTCGATATCGTCCGCAGTAATTGCGCAATTGATAAAATCACGACGAGACGATATCGAAGTTTGATAATGAAACAGCAATTTACATATAACATACAATATGTACCGCTGAGCCTGAATCAACTTATGCTTTAACTTGTGTGACGTGTCCTAATTTTTATTTTTTATATAATTTGATGAACTGGTCAGCTATAATTGATTTAGCTCAGCTCTCATGATATATAATGAAATAAAATTCAGCATTGACTTGTCCTTTAAAATATTGTTAGCTCATAAGTTATTTATGTTGTTACAGCTGGGCCTGCCGACTGAGCTTCCACTAGAGTTCATCAACGGCGGTCATGGTGTGAAGAACCCGCTCGCGACGGAAGCGAACGCGAGACAACGGGAAGAGGAGAAGAACAAGCAAGTATTAGTCAGCGAAGAAGACCCGACCAAGTTCGTCTGCCGCATCTGCTCGAAAAACTTCAGTTTACAAAGGCTCCTCAATAGACATATGAAATGTCATTCGGACGTGAAGCGATACCTCTGCACGTTCTGCGGGAAGGGTTTCAACGACACCTTCGACCTGAAGCGCCACACGAGGACCCACACCGGAGTCAGACCATACAAATGCAACCTTTGTGAAAAGTCCTTCACGCAGAGATGTTCCCTGGAGTCGCACTGCTTGAAGGTTCACGGAGTCCAACACACCTACGCCTACAAGGAAAGGAGAACTAAGGTAATTGTCGAACTGTACATTGTATTTATTCAATTGTTGTTAAACTACACACATCAAAAGTGTCTAGGGATCAAGTACATTTTAGAAGATTGCAATCAATAATATATTTTACAAAATGAATTCATTCATAATTTATTTAAAATGTGGTGATAAGTCATTGATATAGGCATGGGGAATTAGGTAGGAGACCAATCCAGAAGATTCTCTAATTTTTTTTGATTAATCTAATTTATTTAAATCAAATCTGATTTAAATAAATTAGATTTTTTTTAGAGCTAAATATGTTCTTGATCCCTAGACACTTCATCAACTCATTGACCTCCTAATTTGTAAAACTACAAGTTTCGTTTTTTCAAAGGTTTTGTTATACATTTGATACACAATACAGTTGCGTACATATTGCCGTTTATACTAGCAGTTTCTTTTACAAAAACCTAAAATTATTCTATCATTTTTCACTCTCCCAAAACATTCCACATTCCTTTGCTATAACGATTGTTGTCTCTTTCAGATGTACGTGTGCGAAGAGTGCGGCCACACGACGTCAGAGCCGGAGGAGCACTACATGCACTTGAAAAAACACCACCCATACTCCCCCGCACTCCTCAAGTTCTACGACAAGAGGCATTTCAAGTTCACAAACGCAACCTTCGCGAATCAGCTCCTAGGCCAACTACCTATGCCAGTTCACAACTAATGTAGTCCTATTAAACGTTTAAAACGGGTATTATAGCGCGAAGATTAACCAAACATAAGCATTCAGCTTACCTTCGTTGTTTGCCCGACTGAATGCTTATCTTTGGTTAATCATCGCGCTACAATACCCGTTTTAAACATTTGATATCATGTCAGTGCGCGTTTCCTTAAAAAATGATTTAATGTAGTCGTTTTGTCTATGACTTTTGACCCAACAGGGTAGAAATCCTTCTACAATATGTAAACCAGAATTATGTGACAAGCTCGTTTGAAATTGATTCATTTCTTTGTCTTGAATCATAAGATTAAGGATGGTTCCACATCTGATGGTGTATACGTCGCGTTGTCAAGAATATATAAAATTCTACTGTACTCTAAACGTTGTTTTGCTCTCGACGCATTTTCCGACAGATGAGGTACAACCCTTAACCCTTTAAGAAGGTTTGTTTGAAATTCTTTGATTTTAGACTGTATTTCAACGGACTAAGTTTCCAAATTAGGTGGGATCTCAGTTCCCTCTGCCTGATAAAGAAGTAAAATGTTCACGAACAGTACCTAAAAATAGTGATGAAAAATAATTGTGAAGGTCGAATGAACTTGTCACATTTTCACTGGTTCATTATAACACGAAACAAATCCGTCCGTAAAAATTTCTCGTCATAAACTCCACCTTCCCAGTGTACGCTTCAGCCGAATTATTCCTTCCGTCTTCCGAAACTTAGATTTAAAGACACCACGTCATTTCCTGGAGCAATTCGTGTGTCGAAACTCCAACCTGTTTTATGATACCTTGTTGAAACAGTCAACGTGAATAGCCTTTTGGAGGCATGACTGCATTCTTAAGAAAATAAAAAAAAAAGTATCGGGTATTGTGTGCAATCTTGGTGATGGTACGGGATTAGTATAAGTTCAATATAAGTGTAGCATAATACTAGATAATATAATATTATATTATTGACTCCTTTAAATAATTCGTAAGGTGAATTTCATTCCGATAGAGCCGTTTTGTGTTAGTGGTTTGCGAGATTCTGAATGGTGCTATAGAGTTTGCTCGACGCTGTATTGGAATGAAAATGGAATGAGTAGGACGACACGATTCTTGTCCTCTCATTATGTTTGTTTGTTTTTTTTTTGTGCGTAGGTACACCTCGAATTGTACCTTCATCAAAAATGACTTATTAGGAATTTACATTTTCCTCTTTGTAGTGATACTAGATCCTAATGTTATCCGGAATAGATGAAACACAAAATAATTATGTCACAATCTAAACTATTTTAAAGTTTCTATCTAGACTGTTGTGTTTTGTTTTATTGCTAATTATTTTTTTTTACATATATTTTTTTTTGTTTTTTTTTTGTATGTACTTAGCTAATAAAATATGTAGCGGTGTTCACTAAATTTCCTTTTTTTTTGTTGTAATTCGTTCGTGAAAGCCCCCCGATTGGTTTCACATGTCGTCGTACCAAGTAAAAATGCATTTCTAGAAGTATTTATATTATTTAAATGAGAGATGATGAAAAATGATAATGTTTTTTTTTATTATTATTATTATTAAATTCCGTTTGTGCTGTGAGTGTGCATGTGTCCTGTATCTATTGTGTAATTGGAATATTTAATGATTCGATTGTTAAATTAGTTAATTAAGAACCTTGTAATTAAACGTAAGTCGAGATGTTCTAGCGCTTCCGAAAATATTTAATTGAAAATTAAAAAATAATAGAAAATTAAGAAAGAATGCTCAATAAGTGTTGATGTGCTGTTTAAAAAATGATGAAATATTATGTGTAAATATTGTCTAAATTAGATTGTATCGATTGGTATTAATTGTAGTAATTCGGTAGTACCTAATTAGAATTTATTGATTATGAGATGAAAATGAAAATTATTGTAATTTTAATGATTATTTGAACAAATTAGTTTTTGATAATATAATTATTATTGATTATTTTTTATATTGGCTTATCGTGAGTATTATTGTGATAGCGCGACACCTCGAATACAATTGTCAGTTGCATTTACTAGCATTTGAAAGATTTTTTTTTAGTAGAAGAAAGTGTAGTTTTTCCATATTGTAACTTAAAAAAACTTTTGTTACTCTATATTGATAAGCAATATACGTATTATAAATCAATTACATTCTTTTTTTATTTTCTTGGAAAAAAAAACATAACATATACCT
>SJJU01036506.1:0-12229 GCA_012932125.1 Conopomorpha cramerella | reverse complement strand
TATTGGTTAAGAAAAATGTATCTCTTGTATACAAACTCGAATAGAAATTGTGACCAACGATACTTCAGCAGATAAGTATGTGTGCCAGAGGGTGGATAATGTTCTTTCACCGAATAGTGTTATATCCTACACGCAACGCAAAAGTTAATAAGTGGTATAATGTAAATATATAGCACATTTAAGACCCCAACTGTTGGGTAAAATAGAACTAAGACTAAACGTTCAAAACCAATAAAGATCACAGTTAAGGTACTTTTGTTTCTGTGATGAACACATTGTAAGTTCTGAATATAAGTAATATTTTATATTGAAACCGTTCAGCTTGCTCCAGCCATATTGCGTATATCATCAGTTCATCTTACCTGAGGGCGTACTACACTCGGTCTGCCAAGACGCGGTCTCCACTCGAGAACTCGTTTGACCCATCAGTCATCGGTTCTACGGCTAATATGGCCGGCCCACTGCTACTTCAGCTTGCTAAAACGATGAGCTATGTCGATGACTTTAGTTCTCTTTCGGATCACTTCCTTCCAGATTCAATCCTTCAGAAAAAGGCAAAGCATAGCCCGTTCCATAGCACGCTGTGCAACTTTAAACTTGCGGGCCAGCCGTGCCGTTAGTGTCCACGTCTCAGCTCTGTCATTACAGGTAGGACACACTGACTGAAGACTTTCGTCTTCAGGCACTGTGGGATCGATGATGCTAAGACACGATGTAACTTCCGAAATGCAGACCAACTAAATTCTTCTGTTTCACTCGTTTTTTTTTAACACAATGATCACAATGTTTAACCACCATCCTGCCTGATGTTAAGCAGCGATGTGTTCTACGACGTAGCAAACTTATTCATTAGGTACCTATCGAATTTGTTTCTACCCAACTGCAATATCTGCCCAAGGCACACATATTTTGAACAACTTCGAGCATGGTGCCGTGTACTGAAATCGGTTCCGGTAGAACATGTTCATTGAACATGGCCTTGTTTTTATCCAAGTTCATCCGTAGGCCGATCCGTAGAGAAGAATCAGCTAGGTCATTCAACATCAGTTGAAGGTCCTGCAGCGTTTCATGCCATGATGACAATATCTTCAAACCGCTCGCTAGTGAGAAATGTGTTCGCCATTGATGTTAGTGCCACGTCCTTTCCAATGCAGCATCTAATAACATCTACTAACTCCTCGATGCCATGGTATGGGACTTGTCTGCTGATTTTGTACTTGGACGGTCATGGTGGCAGCCTCGTAGAGGCATTTTATCACTTGGATGTATCGCCAGTCAATTTGACAACGCTGCAGAGACGTCAGAACGGACCAGATCTTAACCGAGTCAAAGGCCTTATCATAGTCCACAGGGGCAAATTATATTCTTCAGTTTGCTCTATGATCTGCCGCACTGTGTGGATGTGGTATATGGTGCCGTAACTGCTTTGAAATCCAGCCTGCTTGGGTAGTTGAAATTCGTCGGTACTTCGCGTAACATGGCTTGCGATCACTGAAAACAGCTTGTGGACGTGGCTTAGAAGGGAAATAGGTCGATAGTTCTTTAACCGGGTCTATCTCTTATATTTGAAGAACAGTACAACCACACTACTACTCTACGCCTCCGGAGTTCTCCATTCAAACAGGACAGCGTTAAAAAGATTTCGTAGATGTTGGAGAGGCCTATGTTCAACAGCAGACAAGTATGGGCTGATGACGATGATGATTGAACTGTAAAAAGTATTCAACCAAAATGCTTCAAATTGTTTGTTACCCAGGAGATATTGAACAGGCTGAACTATTTTGACTTTCCAGAGCCCTCGTTTGCTAATCCTAAGCGTCGAGCCGCCATTAAGAAAAGCAATTTACTTCGATTTGCCGGAATTTATCAAGAAACCGATTATTCGTTTGTTAATTAAAAAGTCCGCTCCAACATTGCCGATCCAATTCGTAAATTCCTGAGGACTAAGATTGATTACTCAGTAAATTATAGTCATTGAAAAATACCCCCTAATACTGGTAAGAACTACTTCAGGCGCGATATTTATACATCGTGCGTAATGATTTTGTTACTGTAATGGTGTTTGAGTGAAGTTTCCATTGATGTTGCCGGGAGCGTCGCGGCTGCTTCGGTGCTGACTCACTCTTTACCACTTGAGTAAACGAGGACCTTGAACATTGGATATGGTATCAGATAACGACCCCAGAGCACAACAAATCTAATGAACTTTCACTACTTGTCCATGTTTTACTTTCCGATACCTTCCGTTTTAATAATTAAGGCGACAGACAGACAGACATCTTTTCCAAAAATATTAAATTCGGCTTCTGTAACGGCAAATTGATATACTCCACCGGTTTTTTTTTTAAGAATCAATGTTTTATTACAAACATACATACACTTTACGCCTGTCTCCCAGAGGGGTAGGCAGAGACTACTAGTTTTATTATAAGTATAGATATAGATATACATATATTCCCTTCGTATACGAAGTTGTCGTGCTGGTTGAAGTCGGTTCTTTTATCTTTAAGTTTTATAAAATAATGAATTTAACCCACCCCTATACAACCCGTGCAAAACGCACCCATTGTGCTAATCCGGACACTATTGGTAAGGTGAATGTATTATCTCAATTAATATGTAGACACTTACCTATGTCTTACAACAGAATCACGTTACATACATAGGTTGATAGCAATCTTTTTTTCCTCGATATTTTTCGCGGCGAAATTGGCACGATTCTTGAGTTGTGAATATGGTAATGTCAAGTTGATTTCTTACTCTCGTACCTTGCACGATCCATTTATTCTTTGTCTTTCTTTCGGTGCCAATAAGATTCTTCATATTTCAATATAGGATTGTCTCTGTCTCTCTCCGTGAAGGAGAGGAGGACATATGGCGGATTTGCAAAGGGTGGGACAGAATCTATGCGAATCCGCATTCAAATTGTAATGAGAATGTTGTTACACGGCGCGAGGTTTATGGGCTCCTACAATAAATTATAAGCATAATAGGAAAACGTTTGTTCTGCCAAAGTATGGATATTGCCCCAGGTTTCCTTTTTTATGCCATGTATTGGTAGAAATACACTGTATATGTGCTAAATATACGAATGATTTCACCTTTAATAAGTCAAAATCGAGTTAAATAAACTTACTTTTCGACTAAATTAAGGTAAATTATCCAAAGAAATCATATACTGAAATAAAAATGTTGCGATGCGATTTATAAACGAACACGTCAAAGCCGCGGGTTTCAGCAGCAGCAGGACACCGGACCCCGTGTCCCGTCACCCGGTAATGGCCAGTTTCATTGTGCAAAGTGCGCCATCAATCCTAACAACCCACCGCTGCCGCCGCCGCGCCGCCGCCACTGCCCTCAGCCTGTCGTGTGTCTATCACCCAAACGAAAGCCACGACGATGCATTATACAAACTACACCAGCTATTTTCACATTTCCTTGGTGGCACATCTTAACCTAATTCACAGCACGTATGGCGTGTTGGATGATGTTTCCTTGGACATAAAAGAGATCCGTCAGATCAGGCTCTCGAAACATTACGCAGGCTCGATATCTAGGCCGCCAGCCTAATCACACATTTTCAACCGTATTCCAATAGCACCAAATTGATCAATTCCGTGAATAACTGCAACATTGTGTGTATGCTCGAACATTGCATTTCCAGCGTATTGTGCCTGTCAGTCGGCGCTGATAAACAAAGCGGCCAAGAGCGTGTCGGGCCAACAAAGTATTAGTTTTTCGGTCGTCAAATGACGGTATAATGTTTGCATGTGCCTAAGTAGGCAGATAAGTATCTATACTAATAATATTATATAAAGAGGAAAGATTTGTTTGATGGTTGTATTGAATAGGCTCCGAAACTACTGAACGGATTTTGATTATTCTTACACTAAAAGAAAGCTACGTTTATCCAAATGAACATAGGCTACTTTTTATCCCGACATTCCAACGGGAGCGGGAGGATGCGAGTTTAGCGGAACGTAATTACATTACGTTATTCGGTTCAATAATTCTTAGTTGCCGGTGAAAAAAATACTGCATACTCATTTATAATAATTTCCCCATATTTAATAATTATAATCACATAATTTATAATTATACTAGGTACATAAATAACAGGTGTGTAGCAAGACTCGAGGCGCTGCGTACACGCAGACACGCGGACACAGACACATGGACACGCAGACACGCGGAGACGGACACATGGACACGCGGGCTCGCGTACCGACGGACAAGGTTTCTTGCCGACATTTTAAGTTTTTTAGTAGGTGCCTTGGTGAAATTATTAGCAATACCTTTGTAATAATGGTCTTCCCAAATAAATCCCTGCACCCATTCAACACAACTAAAGTCACAAAAAAATTAAAATTCCAATAATAAATTACATATTTACTGGTCCTATTTCTTGTTAGTAAGACTGAGATGCAGTATTATTTTATCATGTAGAAATACGTCCGATTCGATAGCTAGTACTGTGTGGTGTGTGTAACTGGTTCAGTTCACATTTTTATCTCAGCTGATACGATCCGACCGCAACAGCCACTTGAAGGAACCACTCTTGGCAGAGTCCCGGTGAAATTGTCTCGTGTTCAGTGAACAGAGAAGTGTTCGAGTGAGCATTGATCCGCCCTCCAGTGCGCTCGCCGCTCCTGCGGGCACCTGCACCTGCAGCCTCGGACGACTCTCACACCGAGTACCTACTAACAACATTCCGAATGCAAAACTTTCATTGCAAGTGGATAAAAGTTAGCAAACCTAATAACATCCTTGTATAGCAGCTATCTAAATATAACAAGAATCTGTATTCTACGGAGTACATATTTTTGTCTCAGCCCAACAACTTTATCCACCACATAATATGAAACATATTATTAGTTCCTTTGTAGACGCACTTCACTGATTTTCTTATAAAGAAAGTTCCTGAATTTTTCGGACCAGCAAGCAATATTTGCGATGTAGGGAAACTTCATATGGCTCTCTTTAGAGAAACTTCCGAAATATTACAAAATGGTGAACAAGGAAAACTATTATTTTTTTCTCCTGACAAATACTAGATATTATATTTTACTGTTTGCGCTGAAATAGAAAATCGAATGATCAAATTTAGTATCTTTAGGTAATTAGTATAATTGTACGTAAGTACATATGTAAATTCTTACATGTTTTGTGATCACGCCTCTTGTAGAAGTCGCTGGTGTAATAGGTTCAGTCTCACAACACAGACAAGCATAATGTTCAGAAAAGTCTAGATGCCTACAACGGCGGGGCACGCTAAATAATGTAGGTAAGTGTAGGAGGAAACAACGCGCAAATTACACTAGATGTTGTCTTATATTAAGGCGGTAGATGTCAGTTTGTGCAGTCGCGTGACGTCTTGTTCCAGCGCTCCGGCGGCGCCATCTCGTCTAATTATAAGTTGTATTAGATAACTTTGTTAGTCCTCGCGAGCCAACAATGCGGCGCCCCGTCACATCCTAGATTTATGCTCCTACACAGACTATTATATTGAGTTGTAAACTTACCTGGCGCATAAGTCGCAAGTGTTCGGCTAACTCCACTCACTCTCGTTCCCTCGGAGCTGAACGGCGCGGCGCCTCATTCGCAATCACACCATAAGCTCGCACGTTCACAGTTGGACGCCATCTGCCGGCCGCCACTTGGAACTACCCCGGCGACGACGGTGGCGGCGGCGGCTCTCCGCACTAAAGACTATCATGGCCTGTAATTAACACGGTCATTACCAAACGATCTCTTGTAGGGCGGAATGGGGGAGCGAGGATATGCGGTCGGGAGCGGCACAGTGCATCCATGTGTGTGACCGAGAACAGGATACATCCTCCCATCACGGCTCACCTGTGCATTTAGCCATTCACTAGCCGTGATCACTCGCCGCGACTAACTACCTAACTGGACATTAGAACACCATATCATAGATGGCATAGTGCCATATGTGTAGTATGTAGTTTTTTTGTACCTACTCTGTACAACATAATATACCTACGTGAATATAATAGTACAACAGTACCTATCGAGATTGAATAGTCAGAGCAGTTAGTTCTCCTAACTCAATGAGGCTTCACGTTGCGCTATGCAAACATTGATAAACTTTGAAATGCAATCTCCGGACATTTTAAAATGAAAACTTGTGTTAGAGAGCAAGCAAGAACGGATGGACTGGGCGCACCTCGCCCGCGCGGGTTGCCGTCCGCCGGGCACGCGCGCCGGCGGCGGCGGCGGCGGCGGCGGCGGCACGAGTCACACCTTCAGGAGCAACTTCATATCGAGAGCATACCTCAGCCAAAATAAGTCGAGGCCCAAACCTCTATAGCTGAATTACAGCAACGGTAACCAAATACGGGGTTATATCATACATTGTAATCATACTCATTTATAAAGGCGGAAGTTGGCGTGTGTGAATGTTTGTTTTGTTACTGCTTCACGTCTAAACGGCTGTAGCGATTTTAACTACGGTATGGAGTTAGTTGACGCCTTGGATTTACGCAAGGGCTAAAGTTAATCTCGATATCCCCACGGGAACGGGATAAATTGCGGGTATACCGCGGTACAGCTACGAAAATGTAAATTGATTGCCTTGTTGATATTCAAAGAAAAAAAGAAATTAATAAACAATTATTATAGTATCGCAAAGTACAGAATTAGCATATTATATTTATATTGATTATTATATTAGCATAAAGTCTGTTGTCCAGTTTAGTTGGTCAGATACTTGGCTTGCAATCGGGAGGCCGCGGGTTGGAGTCTGGCTACTGGACCACTCTTTTTCGGTACGGTCAAGGACAACATCGTGACGAAACACACACACCACAAGGAGTCACGTTGGGTTAAATACGCTTGGTGAACTGTGGACATTTACTAAGCAAGTGGTATTTTTTTCTCATTAGCATAAATTAAAATTTGGCAAAAATTTTAGAAAGACTGTATTTTGATATGGGGGTATTTTATTTTTATATTCTTCTTGGAGTAAAAACATACAAATCTAAAATGAATCGGTCCATAATAGACATTATAAATCATAATATGAAACGATTATTAAAGCATAATTTCAATGGTGCAGTTCAACTAATATCAAAATTTGATGCGAGCAATTGGAATTCGCCAGAAGTTGTATTACCGACCCGCTTTGCTCCTTTAAAGCAGCACAAATGCGACTGTACAGAGCGTACCCCTCTCCCGGCCGGGCGGCCGCCGCACTCAATCCAATACGGACCGTGAGTCGTTCGTGTTAAGTTTCAAATATGCGCGGAGCCAGGGGGCTTGCACAACACAGCAAGCAGGTGGTAGAGTGTCAACACAAACACTGCCGCACATGTGATTAATCCCAATATCCGGTTTCCCTTAGACTCTATTACCTACGCCGTAAGTAGCGTAACGGCACGCCACCCCCAAGCCGCTTGTTACAAGATGCAATCTGTGCTCTATATTAAAGCTTGATGAACGTTCAATATTTAGTTCTTGTTCGTTTGATTAGTGCGGAGCTTCCGAAAGTTCAATTAAAATACGACACGATGTTATATTGATCTGTCAACATAAAGCTATACGGTAGTGTAGTAAATAGCGTAGGAAATATTATTTTTAAGTAGGAAAGTTAATTGGAAACTTTCAATATTATTGCTAACAGGTTATATCTCGTAAAAGGTAGTATTGTGGTAAAGTACGATGGAACGTTATCGAGGATGAAGCGCCGCCCTCTGCGCGCCCTGTCGTAAAGTCACTTTATCACTCCACTATACGCGAGACTATCGCCACCCTTTCATGGCGGCTGTAAAGATAAATCTCTCAATTTGTTACATTTTGTATCTCCAGTCAATAGTTAACTATCCATTGGCTCATACACTCTCAATACGAATAAGAACTTAACATGTGTTTATCCGAGCACTGCTTGTAATAACCATTCATCAGAACAATGAAAAACAACAATCTGATGGAACAAGCGGTTACATACAGATACGACTTAATAAAATAGATGCAATACATGTAATTAACACATTGATTTATTGGATTTTAATAAAACAACAGCGAATCTAATGAAAAAGAATTGCTTGAATATTTTTTCTTTTGTAAGAAAATCTACACACACATTGCCTTGATCCCATGTTATGGAATTCAGACAACAAAATATACTTACTTAAACATTATTTTTTTTTTCTTTCAAATACATACTTATACAGGGAGTAACCGTATGCTGCAGTGGGAAATAAAGGAACAACATAGAGACACATATGTTCGTCTAAAGGAATTAAAGTACTTATCGAAATTTCATGCTTGCTGTTTTCGATATCAATATATCCATGGCTGCCCATCCCTCAAGTAAACAATGAAATTAATTACTTTTGAAGTACTAATCTAACAACGACGATTACCAGCGACATTCGTTAAGGATTTTTATAATATGCAAGTACTTAATACCATATCATTCAACGATTATTCATGTCAGCATCACATACGTATCACATCAAATTAACTATACAACATAAATCATAACATATTATTTGGCTATGAGTGGGTAACATTTAACCTAACTGATAAATAAGCATAGATCATAGAATTAGTATGTACTACGTACTACATATAGATAGCATAGATTAATTCTAATAATAATGTCTGTCTGTAATGTTAAGACATCCGTTCCATTCCTTTCAATAGGGTCTATGTACTCTTTAATAGAGAGTGATTAATTCCCACTGCACCATTTCGTTTCATCTGGTATAAATAAAACACCCAGAGACATCCAACAAGTACTTAAAAGCTCATCACCTAAGTACCTGTCAGTGGAGGGAATCGAACCCTACGGGAGTAGAGGCAGGTGCAGATGCTGACCACCACACCAACGCACGCGTCGAAATGATATGAATGACATGATGAGTAACCGTATGCCACAAGGAGTCGAGCCGCGGCCAGCGGAGTCACCAGCGCGGTACATCAGCACGGGGCCGGAGCGATGTGCGAACGCGCGGAGGCGCCGAGACGACAGGATTAATTCAACTCACACTTCATTTCCGTTTCCCCCTTCCGACCCCAACGCGATCCTTCCTACAAAATACCATTGTAGGTTAAACTCTGCCTATATCCAACTTATTAGATTTAGCAGACCGTCGTACCTCTCCCGCGTCCTGAGGCAGGTGCCGAAGGCGGGTAACTAATCGCTGGCGAGGTCGGCAAATGTTTTCAAATGGATTGAGACTTAATGCACTCGTATTACGAGTTGTTCATAAAAACTGTTCACTTCTGAATAAAATGACACGAATATTTTTATATTGGTATCCGAGACAACAGCAAACTCCGCAATAAGCCTCACAACGATGGATTATCCTCTGATGCATGGAAGGCAATTACTATTAAAATCCTGAATAACCGTGTTAACCCAGATCCCTTACAAAAATGTTCACGAGTTAACTGACTTGTGCGTTATGTGTATACGTATAGTATATTGTTCTCACACGGGTACACACCTCGCACGTTTACTGTTACATTGTATTGCCATGTAAGGATCTTTTAAACATAATATTATAGCTTTTGTCACCCGGGCACACTGTACCTTGCCAAAGGGGTAATAACTTTAATTTTGCCTTAAATAATTATTTTATCTTATACATAGATTATTCTGATGAATACACTTCGATCCATGTTATGTAATTTTTTTTCTGTTTCCAATAAAAGACGTAGTCTCCTTTTTTATTAGTTCAACATAATTGCATAAGGTCATTAATTTACTTTTAAAGAATTCACTTCAAACATAAAACGAATATATGAATGTATTCGAACACAATTCCAGGTGGCGTGTGGTCGCTGCGCAACCTGTCGATCTCTGTGCCGCGCGCGGCGCTGTCGGGCGCGTCGCGCGAGGCCGTGCTGCGCTGCGAGTACGAGCTGGAGGGCGCGCCGCTGTACTCGCTGCGCTGGTACCGCGCCGACACCGAGTTCTACCGCTACGTGCCGCGCGAGCACCCGCCCTCCATGGTGTTCCCGCTGCCCGGGACCACGGTGGACCTGGCGCACTCCGACAGCCGGCAGGTGCGCCTGGTGGGGCTGCACCGCCGGCTCAGCGGCCTGTACCAGTGCGAGGTGTCGGCCGACGCGCCGCTCTTCCACACCGACATCCGCTCGGCGCCGCTCACCGTCGTGGACCCGCCCTTCCTGGCGCCGCGCCTCTGGGTCTCGCGCGAGACGTACTCGCGCGGCGCCGCGCTCGCCGCCAACTGCTCCGTCGACGAGGCCTATCCCGCGCCCAACATCACCTGGACCCTCAACGACATTCCGGTAACAAAAGTTCTTAAAATTATGCTATGAATTAGAGTTCTGGGTAACTACTAAGTCCACGCTGTTCGCAACTAACCTGAAATTTAGTAAGTACCGGATAGTAGCATTCAGTTTATTCAGTTATGGTCATGGCCGACAGATAGCGACGACAGTGTCTGCTCTACCGGCGCCGGAGGAGTACGGCGAGCGCGGCGCCGTCAGCTCGCTGGAACTCACGTTCAGCGACGACGTCACCGAGGTGACGCACGACCTGCGATCGCGGTACCTCATTACGCATTCGCACCTTAATGAACACTCCGCACAAGTATATTATGCTGGGGAGAAGAGGACTATGGAACAGGTAACACATTTCAATTCAAACAAACGTCTGACATCTCAGCGATTAGTATAATAAATTGTTTTGTTGGTTATGTCTACTTAATAATTTGCCTGGTGAATGCTTATTGCAGGAGACGTCGCGGCTGCGCGTATCTGTGCCGGCGGACGGCGCGGCGAGCGGCTCTGAGCTGCGCTGCGTCGCGCAGATCCTAGGCGTGTACGAACGCCGCTCGCCACCCACGCAACTTCATGAGGACGTGCCAGCACACGCCTCGGTCACCAGACCCGGCAGTCACGGTAATGTCACATCTACTAAACCTACCTCTAATATATTTTATAGATGAGCTGATCCAACAATTGAATCAGTGTCTCCAAGGTTTCCAGAGCCGACAAAATATTTTGTGCACAGTGAGAGTCGGTGGTAACGAAGTCTAGACTAGACAATACTACTAGAAGGTTTCTTTAAACACGGTCCATTATTGTACTTACTGTGGAATACGAATGTTATAAGATCTCCTTCTGTTTATTACATTCTCATAGACGTTCGACGTTGATCGACCTTTGAAATGTAAGAGAATACATAACAGTTCTCTTGCATTGCAAAGGTTTGCTGAATATTTTACATTACGCTTTTGCGATAGTCAGCAAGAGACTGACGTAAGTTCACGTAGAGTGATCATTAATTGAATCATAATATTTTGATTGCAAACAGTTCAATAAGTTTGTATTGTTTCCAGAGTCGCGAGTGGTGTCGTCAGACAGCTTACTGTGGACGGTGTGCGCATGCGTCGCGCTGCGCTCCTTATGATCCCGCTGCCATTAACACTCCTATGTACATACAATACAACGACTTACTTTACATACCTAAATTAACTAATTGTTTAAAACTAAGACTTTTTTCATTTATGTAGGTATATAGATAGAAAAATAATAAATGATTTCTGATGTACGAATAACGGCTTCAATCCTGAGTTACGTGGATAGGAGGTAGCATCATCCAATCAATGTTGTGATAGATTTGTAGCTACAGGAGTTAGAAATACTAAACCTTATTGTAAATAAACAGTCTTAAATATTGTGATTACCTTTATCCTAAATTATACATGTATTATCAAATACAATAAATGCCAATGAGTTTTATTTCTAACAACTTAACCGTCAACGTAGAAGGCACCACTAACAATTTAATGTAACACCACCCACCAATACTTCTACATCAATACTTCTGACGGACCCGTTGGTGTAGTGGTCAGTATGTCTGCCTCTATTCCGTAGGGTCGTGGGTTCGATTCCCACCGCTGACACGTGCTTAGGTGATGAGCTTTTAAGTACTTGTTGTTTCTGGGTGTTTTATTTATATATGTATGTATTTAGAAGAAAAAAATATTTAATTAAGTATATTTCGTTGTCTGAATTCCATATCACAAGTGCTTTAGCTACTTAACATGGGATGAAGACAATGTGTGTGTTGTTGTAAAAAAAAATTATTAATATTATACTTACATCCCATTGAACAGTAAGCCATGGAAAGGTAAGTGCTTCTCCACACCAAGAGGCTAAATACGGAGCACAAACCATCTGGAAGACCTTGACAACGCGGATGACATAGTGCTGATTTTGCCATTTGTCACCC
>SJJU01036493.1:0-11067 GCA_012932125.1 Conopomorpha cramerella | reverse complement strand
AAATTCGTGTCGGAGATCGAGAGGTCAATGGCCGACGTGCGCGCCATGATCGAGCAGTTCAACAAGCAGACGAATGGCGTCAAGAAGTAGAGCAGAGAACCCCACATTACTCATTGTTACTTGCACGTCTTAATACTTATTTTGTTGTTTTAGTGCGTAGCGAACTATACATTTCAAATGGAACTAGCATAATGATTGGCGTTTTAAAAGTATTGATTGATTGATTGATAGAAACGTAGTATGAAAAAAGAAGCACTAAATTAAGGACACATTGATAGTTTTATTAATATTATTCTCTATATACACGGTGGGGCCACAACACGGGCCGAAAATCCAAACATAAGCATTTAAGATTGTCAGATATCACGTAGAAGTGGTCAAAAGTTATCAAAATGATTACTTAAATAATGCATCGTCCCTAACAAAATTAATCCTACCAGCATTGGACAGCAAGCATTTAGTAACTGCTCACTTCAATGACAGTTACTGCCAAAAACTTTTCTTACAGCAAACATAGCTTATGTTGTTATAGCCCCGTACCACCACACATAACGATTCCTAAGCGATAACTTGCGACGATAATGTATTATGATTAGTTCATTGATTTATAGTTACTAACTTTACACCCAGTTTATTACAAAACCACAAAGTTAGTACTATTAGGACCTCTTTAGAATGATGTTAAATAGACAAAAGTATCTTGGCGTAGGTACTCGGCCCGTGTTGTGGGCCCCACTACACTATATATTATTATTATAGTAGACGTTGGTATTCGTGTTGTTGATTAGGTGTTAGGATCAAAAATAAGTACCTAATTGTTTTTAGATATTGCCGCGTTGTGGGGATACGGTTTGTTTTAATTATTATTTTTTTAAATTTTGTTACACATTTTACACTTCACACCAGTGGACTTACAGCCCTGATTATTGTCCTTATTGCGTGACATTTTTAATAAGGCCATAATTTAATCAAATTGTCTATAAAAATAAAACAAATATAAATTACAAACAGTATCCACCACATGTTTCGTCAAAATATGGTGGATTATGGTCTGTGGTCTGTGTTTATAAAATTATGTCCTATTATTAGAATTAATAAGGGCCTATTACTACTTAATTCAAACAACCCTAGTAGTTTCTAAGAATTATACATCAATATAATGATAATTTTAACCGTAACTCCTGCGCGCGACGTTTTAGGTATTTTAAATTATTATTTTCTAATAAAGTGTCATTTGTTTTAGTTAATATAAACGTAGAAACAAAAGATGTGTGCATTGTTGTAACACGGCTTGGTAATACATACATAGAAACATAGAGTAACTCCCGTCCTTTAACCTTTTCACCGCCAAGGTCTTAAAAACCAGACACATCAGTCATGTGATTTTGAAGTTTATGACTATGAGAGCAGAATTCAAAATAGTGAAAACAAAAATAATCTTCCGGCGGTCAAAAGGTTAATCCCTAGCGGGGGGTGGACTTGAGTGAAATGATAATGTTTATATATACATTTGTTTTTACTTTTTATTTATTGTAGTGACGTTCTTATATGACGTGGCGTTGTATTTTTATTTCTTTAGCGGGAGAATACAAATTTGTTATTATAATCATAGAAATCGTGAATATTTTCTCTGTGGCAACACTTAAGTGGTACGCGTTTTTTTATCGACGAATACGGCTAGTTTCCAAGCCGTGGTGAAATTTTTAAAATGATCGCGTTATATTGAAAATACGTACTTGTACTGTACGGCAAGAAGGTGCAAAGTCGTATGAATTACATTAGACAAGGAAAGGGATATTATATATCTTTCCTTGTCACTCATGAAAGCTTTACCCTAAACGGCTTTTTAGTGACACGAACGTAGCGGCGTCAAAACTGACTCTACCACTTTTTTTGTCGACAGTACACTGTATAGAGGTATTTCATGCGAGCAAATCTTTTAAACTACTAAAAGTAAAAGTTATTTTATTAATATATTACAACTGTTGAAAGAAATCGATTTTATTCTATAACGAGCCTTTAATGTAAGTACCTAAATCTTTTAGACAAATATAAAAAAACTATTTTTATCTAGCGACCAGTTTTCACGCTTTTTTGATAGAGTAAATAAGGTACATATCCGAGCGTTGAATACAGAACGAGCATTTGACATTAATCCTACGTGCTTTAGTAATAAATGTCATTTTACAATAACGTTCACTCAGTGATATTGTAAAATGTCATTGAGCATTGACCACGGCACATGAAACCGTGTCGAAGATAAGCTGAGCTTATCTTTGGTTTATTTTCACGCTATAATACCCGTTTTAAAACGTCCAAAATCATGTGAGTGCGCGTTTCCTTAACCCTTAATACAACTAAGGGAAATATATTCCCACTTAGTCTAAACTTACTTTGAATTGAACCTTAAGGGATACCTTCACTGCAGGGGGATAATACTAATTTTCTACAAAAATATACAACAGAAAATGCTATGTAGGTTTATTGTCATTATCATAATTTTCCTGCCCTTATCCCACACCCATAGTTATTGGTCAACATTTTCTTATACTAATTTATTTATTTTATTTTATTTATTTACACATAAACGAACATCACATAACAGGTTATCCTAATGCGTAATGCTGTTGTATAAATAGGTAATCTCAAAAACAAACAAAATTAAAAAATATGTACTGCACTTAAACATAATAAATAATACTTCGATAAAAACATTCTAACACTTATACAAACAAATATTTAACAACTAACTAAAATAACCTATTATAGCCTCTGTGAACTCCTTCAGCGTACACGAAAAAATATCGATTTCTTTGGCGACATCGTTTAGTGTTCTAATATTACATACATACATACATACATACTTTGAACGTGCCAGCTCTTGTTCGGTCTGTAAGCGCGTAGGGAAGGGTGTCAACAACGCGCTGTGATATGCTCCGGGAAATGTACCTTATATGTATAGTTTATTCGCTTTTAGAATATACATAAGAGCCTATGATTTTGTAGTTCTGTATCATTCGTTAATGGTGGAATTCATAAATTTTTCAATCTATTGATAACAGCGCTAGTGCGCTGTCGATAACGGTCTCGTAATCTGGTAAAACGTACGCTAAATACTCGTAGTAAGCCGGTAGTGAAAAATAGGCACTTAACCAATGCTTATTTAGATTTTTTATTTGGCTTACTTATTTGAGCCATAATAAGTCCCTACGCTACTTAATTTCCTTGAAAATATTTGTTAATGTGCCTGGTATACGCTTGTCTTGTACTACCGGCTTACCCCCTAGCTTCGCCACTAATCTAATATATAAAATTCTCGTGTCACAGTTTTCGTTGCCATACTCCTCCGAAACGGCTTGACCGATTTTTACCAAATTTTATATGCGTATTCAGTAGGTCTGAGAACCGGCTACTATCTATTTTTTATGCGTCTACCAGTTGTATTTCTCCCAATACACGGGGTACAAAGGCGACTTATTATGGCAAAACAAATGTTTGCCGGGACAGCTAGTAGTTATATATATATTAGTAATAGTGTATAGTTCGTGCATTTCATGAATGCGCGCGGGCCTTAGATGTGTGAGTCGTATATGGACACGCTAGTTGACAGTTCAAACGAACAAAACTGCCACAACCCAACACATCTAAGGCCCGCGCGCATACATAAAATTCACGAACTTATACACTATTACTAATATATATATAACTATTGGTGGCGAAGCTAGGGGGTAAGCCGGTAGTACAAGACAAGCGCCAGGCACATTAACAAATATTTTCAAGGAAATTAAGTAGCGTAGGAACTTATTATAGCTCAAATAAGTAAGACAAATAAAAAATCTAAATAAGCATTTGTTAAGTTCCTATTTTTCACTACCGGCTTACCTAATAGCTTCGCCACTAATAACTATAGGACATTTTTATCCCGATCCTGAGGGACGCGTCGCCATATAAAGGTTGTTATTGTTAGTATGAAATACAAGACAAGACAATACATTTATTTCTCTGCCAAGCACAAATAACACACACATAAAACAGAAAAGCAATATAAAAATACTCAAACACAGATGAATAGGCACAGTGTGGCTGTGCTTGTCAGCGAAGAGGAGACTCCGGCTCAGCATCAAGTCACGGTTGCCCGTGACGCTGGTCTTCCGCCGGCACTCAGTGAGAGGGGCTAAATACTGAAGTCGCGGGGCGTCCACTAGTATATTCTAAAAGCTAAATGAACTGTAGTTGTTTTTAGACGACGTGTGTACAAGCATTTTTGAGCGTGACGCAATTTTCAATGCATATTATTAATATTATGAATATTTCCCTCATTTAATGCAACAACGCGACATCTCAAAATGTGACACTGTTGAAATAACAATCTTATTACTATATGTAGAGGGGTAGGCAGAGACTACAGATCTCCATTTGTCACGGTCCTGACATACCCCTTTCGCTTCATCTACATTCATACATCTTTTCATACATGACCTCCGGTTTCGAGTACTTTTCACGCCACCTTCCGCCAGGACATCACCAATCCGGTCAATGTATGTCCTTCTGGGGCGACCTCTACTCACCCACTGAGGATTCTTTTCACAATAACAAAATATTGTGAAATATCACGTTGTTGCATTAAATGAGCGATTTATTAATATACTATATTGGTGTCCAATGTTGTTGTGAGTGACATTTGGTAGAGGTGTTAGTGTATACAAGTTTTTCCACTTTTCTAGTATATAACGAATATGTACTCGATGTAAGCGGTTTTCGTTTCTCTATGAAGTTACTTGTGGAAGATCTACTTCGGTCATTTTGACCCTTATGTATTTTGAAATAAGGAAGTGAACCAAATTCAGGTCTTTTTACTACTGTACAGACTACAAGAAGAGCATTATTACGAAAAATGTATCAAGATTGTTATTAAATTAAACATATGTGTACGTGAAGCCGTAACACGCCCTTCAAGAAATACTAGCTATATAAAACAAACATGAGCTGTGATTGCTTGACATATATACACAGTTTAAGGCATATTCTGAGAGAAAAATCAACGCTTTACTTTAATTACTAATTTGGAATCCAAGACAGTAAGCTGGGCCTCCGCCGGGACTTAGCCCAGACGTCATTGATAGCTTTAACAGGAATCACAGTGGTGGGAAAGTGAGTGGAAATATCCCAGATTGTCTGCTTGAGTAGCGTTAGCTTCAAGTTTTAGAACACAGGCGGTTTCGATTGTTTCAAGCATTCGCAGCCTTATATGTCTCATTGTTTCTTTCTTGGATCGCTGTGCTTAGGGATCCCTTATGTTATTGGAAATGGCTTGAGCATTATGTAATATGTGTCTGTACTAGCCGTCTCTTATTTTATATTAATTATAAATGAGAAGTAAATAGTTTTTTTAATAACTTACAACTACATTTTTCTGACAATTAAACCCGAAAATCTGTCAGAAAAATGTCAAAGAAAATTCCCCATTGCTTTAAGAAAAATGTACAGAAAAGTAAATAATTTGAAAATTTTAACCCTTCGTAATTTTGTCGGCAGCACTATTTATTAATAATTGTAATTGGGTATACTTATTTATTATGTCAGTATTCGCTTTTATTTATTTTATTTAAAGTGGTGCTTATATTATTATTAACTATCTCCTTTAATACAAATCCGGTTTACTCGCATTTTCTTGTGTAATATAATGGATAAACTATGGTAATACTGTATTTTCACTTAATTCAGCTTTACGAGTTGGTTCCAGCGCCGTTTTGTATACTGTCATAAGTATTAGAATTACTCGAACGTCCATATGTTACCTATAACACTATAAAAATACTCTAACGCCAGCAAAAAAGTGCTAAAATCTATATTTTTTTAAATATGTCCACCAGGTTGTAACAATTTTACACTTTCGTACCTAGATGATAAAGCCTCTTTTCTAAGAAAAATCATTGAAATAGAATAAATGGGGAATTTTTAATGACAGTTCTCCCGCCCGAAAATCTGTCAGAAAAATATCAAAGAAAATTCCCCATTATTATAAAAAAGTTTGAAAATTTTAAATGTAATTATTTTTGACGGGAAACAAAATGGCCGATACACTTTAGCACTTCTAGCAAGGACGCATTTACAATATAAATTTTGTGAACTATTAGTTTAAGACACATAACTCTATAGATAAATTAGTACGGAAACTATCTTCCACATCGATACAATGTTGTGAACGTAACAGTCTTATAAAATACATTAAAATCTATATATAGGTGTATAAAAATCAATGCCACTTTTTGTTGTAATGTTATAACTCCGGAACGGGTGGACCGATTTCAATAATTCTTCCTCTGTTGTGCTTATTCATGACAGCAGAATGTTCTTATGAAAGAGAAAATTACATCCACCGCTGGGCACAGGCCACCCTGGAGGTTATACTAATTTTATATTCATATAAGACAGGACAACGTCTGTCAAGTCCACTAATAATCAATAATTTTTGTACAAACGAACAATTTTATCCAATCATTTAAGGCGTCAGAACATTAAATTTCAGCCTGTACCTATTTTCTTACAGTGTAGTTTTATAACAACAACAAAAAAAAAATCCTTCAATATCTACAGAGAGACTAGTTCAAATATTTTATGATTTCATCCTTGACAGTTGCATGCAAAATAAACATTGTTATAATTTAGCTGTACCTATTTAACTATATGTATAATCAAAACTTGTTGAAATTCGATTATGTCAGACTTTGCCATGCATGTTGTCGCTTTAATGTTGACATTTATTAGCATGATTGTATTAATAATTTGAGGGTTGACTAAGTTTTTGTTTGTTTTTTTTAATTATTATTTCATGGCTATCCCAACACTAATTTAATACTCCTATTTTTGAAAACATAGAGCTCCCAACTCTTTTCGACAGCTTGAAAAAAACAAAGTTAAAGTGCGTGTAAAAGAATCACTAGAGCAATTTTCTTAGAAACGTTGTCCGGCTCGTCAATATGAACAACGGCAAAAAATATTCTATTTTGTACGGAGATAAATATCCCCTCATAGTCGCCATAGTAATACAACGTTTCTAAGGCAGACATTAGACGATACGTTTTGATCTCAGTTTTACCACAGTCATGATTGTGATTGACGGATTTCCTATCGTCTAATATAGTGAATGATGTTTGAGTTAGTATTAGTAGTAATTCCATAAATCATGACTGATGGAATTGAATGACGCTTGCATGAGCGTCTAATGTCTACCTAAGACAATTGCCGTATGTTTCACAAGCTTCTGTCTAGCAAAATCGGTCGCTATAGATTAACACTACTACTATAGTTCGTGCATTTCATGAATGCGGGCGGGCCTTAGATGTGTGTGTCGTATATGGACACGCTAGTTGACAGTTCAAACGAACAAAACTGACATGTAAGGCCCGCGCGCATTCATGAAATGCACGAACTATACACCTGTTACGCAAACAACAACAAAAAAACCCCTATGTAAATATCACAGAATAACCCACGAGGTGCTTTTAAGATTTTGTCAAGACGTATGTACTATCTGTGTATATTTTGTTACTTACTTATACAAACGACACTGTATTTTGTATATTTTTTATCGAATGGCAGAGTTATGTTTCACTTAATCAAATCAATGCAATCTTATCTCGGAATAGTGTTATATTTTTTAACGTGTACCTATTATTAACTTACTCTACGGTATAGTAAGACCCTGCGCCGTAGGCGTGCATATATAAAAAAAATATATAAAATGGGTTATTAGAAATGGGGAGTTTTTTTTGACAGATTTTCGGGAAAGTGTGACAGTAATGACAGAGACAATATCTTAGCAGTCATGGAAATCACCGTGCGGGTCCGGGTCCATTAGCTGGTGAAAGGAGGAAGACTGTGCGCTAGTGTTTTGACTTGCGACCCCAATGTAGGTTTAGCGTGGCCACCTGCGACGCGTCAGCACTCGCCTTCACCAGTGCCCATGTTCCCCCTTCTACCTATCCAAATCTGGTATGATCCAGGAAAATCTGTCAGAAAAACGTCAAAGAAATTACCCCATTATTAATCTTTTTAGTGTTGGTTTTTTTTTTTTGTCACGGCCTAATAGGCGAAATGAAAGCAAGTATATTTATTAAGATTATTCTGTTTTTTTTATTATTATTATTATTATGTTTTATGAAGTAGTTTTAAGTAACATAGTAATATTTTATCACAAAGTACGCCGATGATACGCTGTAACCTCTAGTCCCAGTATTTCGGAGGTGTTTTGATTTGATTTAAAATGTACCCTATGTGGTGGTGTTAGAGTCTGAACTCAACGTAACGTCCTGCTAAAAAGGTGCAGAGTGAATATGGACCTTCTTCTTTAAAAAGTCAAGGTTTAGTTTTGTTTGACACAGAATTAGTGGGACTAGAGGGCGTTGTCGCCGTTCCTTCCCTTTGTCACCGCCGCGATCACACCACTCGGATCAAGTTACAACATCTTCGCATACAAAACTAATACTTCGTAATGAATAAGGAATTTTCAAGCTCTAAAAATTTCTTATCTAGATGTCGCTAGTAGGTGCCCAGGGTGACTTCTGTCAGTTATATTTTACGGTTTATATTATTTGGATAAGTTATTCAAACTGCAGACACGTTTGTAACATTTAAACAAACAATAAACAATAACGTGTCACCTTCAATACTGACTGCGCGAAGTTAGCAATTTCGTTGACAGTTATCCCCCCTAGCCCCCGATAGCTGTACTAGCGCCATCTGTCATAATAATTAAGAGAACAAGGGCCCTGAAAATTCTAGGGCTAGGGCTCAAGTTACATTGTCTAGTGTTACCAAACTATGACTTAACCAGTGGAACTTGACCTAAATGGTATGATTCTGGTGGCGTCAAGTGGATGGAACGGTTATCGCGGGCACAATAACGTTGTCAGGGTTTCTTATGTTCACTGTTTCATTTTGTTAGTACAAGACGCACCGCCCCCATAATGTTATGTCGCCGGCACGCCAGACGCGGGGTTAAATTTATTGTAAATAAAAAAATAAATATAAGAATACACTATTGTTGTTTTCATTTACTACAATGTACTACAATCTAACTTTGTTTAGAAAGTGCGACACATTTACTACTTTACCCTCCAAACAAAGTTTGACAGTAATGACAGTTCTCCGCCAGAAAATCTGTCAGAAAAACGTCAAAGATAATTCCCAATTGGCAAGAAAATAACCAGACAGGAAGGGAAAGGCAATTAGGGCTTGGGTGTTGGTGGGGGGCTTGTCCTTCGTACTAAAACAGAGACGCGCACAGTTTTCCGCTACGATGCCAGAGCGATGCATCTTCGTGAGTGTAGCAGACTTAGCCCCTTGAACGTATGTATACCTACGGTAACTCGATGTTTGTTGCACCACAGGGTTTCCCCCCAGGTACAGTCAGACTGCTAGAGCGAAACACTTCCGCTCTTATAAAATGGACGGTATTATCACACTAATATTAAAAAGGCGAAAGTTTACGACTGTGTTGTTTGTTAATATTTCACGTCTAAACTGCAGAAGCGATTTTAATAAAATTCTGGTATGGAGTTAGCTGATGCTCTGGATTAACAAGGCTATAATTTATCTCGAAATTCCTACGAACGGCCACTGACATAGTTTGCCTACTAAGGAGGTATATAATGTTATTACCCTGTTGTTGCTTGTACTTAAAAATATTTTTTGTTCATACTTCGCAATTATTATTCATTAACCCCTATTATACGGTGCAATTATTTTCGCTTCTACATAAGTATTGCTAACTTCCACAAACCTGGACAGTACCATTTTGACAAGGAACATTTTGGCGCCACATAAAAAGTTCGTAATTAAGCTCAGTCTCTACTTTAGTTGACTATACTTCCACGCTCCCTCTAACATCGTCCAGTAAACACACCTCGGCTGCGCGGCGCAATACACTGACTAACTAACTGTTCAGCATTCTGAACCGTTCCGTGATGTAAGTAACATGTATGGGACGCAGAAGCGGTTTATAAACATTTGAGCTTCAAATTATGGCTGATAAATTTTGAACCGTCGGCACATTGATTGACACGAACATTGTCATCGAGCTCCTTTTGCATTGACTGACGGATTGATTGGCAGGAAAAAACAACTGTGTTTTGGGGTCAATTTAACTTTTGAGAATAAATTATGCAAAAAATTCGTAAATTAGTGCAAGAAAAATTATTAGCATGATTAATATAGTGCGTGTAATCATTTACAGGCTGTGGGCTGTTTCAACGGTGACGTTATTCTCCAGTGTACTGATATTTTGGTTCTATGGATTGTTTACAGCGTTCGCCGTATTTTTCCTCGGCATTTCAGGTAAAATAACATCATTTTTAACTAACAAAGAGCATATTTAGTATGAAATAAACGTGTGGTAGTTCATAATGCGGTAATTTTCTAGGTATATTATACAGTGCACAAGACATGCTGTTGTATTACCCGAATGATCCACCGGACTCTCGGGTGTTCGTGCTGCAGCCCAGCAACTTCAAACTACCTTATGAGAGCATCAAGATAGTTAACGGCGACGGCCTGATGTTCCTCATCAAACAGCTGAACAACAGCAATCATGTGCCCACCATGATCTTTTTCCATGGGAACGCTGGGAATATGGGTCAAAGGTACCTTAGTACACTTACACTCTTACTATACAGTTCTGTCTTTATACCCTACAAACAGTATGTTTATCATTTTTCAAACAAAATAAGGAAAAATTCAAAAATGTATGGTAGGAAAAATGGAACACTCAGAAGCAGAGTACTTAACTTTTTTTATTAGTAAGAAGTATGTTTTTAGTTTAAACATAAAACCGGTCCGTGGATTGACGTCTTAATATCAAAATGCCTTCATGCTGTATCCATATGAATGTCATTATATCCAAAGCCCCAAAATGCCTGAAATCTAGAATGACTGAATGTATTTAAAGCCTGATTTAAGAAATAACTATTGATGTACAGTTGTGTCAAGAATTTAATTTTAAAATAGAAAGTTGATTCAAAAGTATGTATTGAAATTTTTTTAGGAACCTACTATAGTCGGCGTCAG